>CAJQTV010000413.1:0-87228 GCA_907163055.1 Formica aquilonia x Formica polyctena | reverse complement strand
GACACAACTACTATTGCAAAATAAATATAATCAATTTTCAGTGAAATATACAAATAAGCAAAAGATTAATGATATTTTAATAAATTTAAAGTTACTATTACATATACACAAACATATACATACATGTAGATATTATATAACACATATATAGTATGCTCGGATAAGAAAAAGATGGACAGAGAAGAATGGGCAAAGAGAGAAAGAAAATATCACCTAAAAAAAACCTCACAAAGGTAAAAAAAAATTCGCCAAGTATATAAAAAAATCCCTCCCAACTTGTACGCAAAGAGTTTATTATTTATCCCTAGAAAATAAGTTTTAAAAAAATTTTTCCTTGAAAAATAATTTTCATACAAAATAAAAAACTAAAAAATGGTTTCCCTCTAAAAAATAAAAACCTTTAAAAAATCAAAAATCAAAACTAAATATGAAATCAAGTTAACTAGCCAAGTACATAGAAGCAGTTCAGTTTGTAAGAGTTTGTAATTTAAAATAGTATTTGTTTGATAAAATCAGTCTTGCACTTATAGAAATATTATAGATTCTCTCGAGAAAATTAAAATGCATTTTATTTTTATAAAATTACGCTATTATGTCCCCCCCTCCCACCTAAATAAATATTATATATAATATATAAAATAGCACAATTATATTGCGAATTTTATTACAAATAGTACATCGTAAAACTACTTAACCCTTACTGCAATAACGTCGATCACATCGATCACCAATTTCGAGTTTAAAAGTGCCCCGTGCCAAACTGATCGACTTGTTTTGAAATTAATCATAAGGTTTACCAGATAGGCCTGAAACGAAAAGGATTAAAATTAAAGTGACATACAAATACTTGGCGTGCCCGATCTGAAATAAAAATTTCCAAAAGATTATCAGAAATCATTATTAATATATTAATAAAAATATATGACTTATAATGCGACACGGGCACGCCAAGTATTTGTATGTCACTTTAATTTTAATCCTTTTCGTTTCAGGCCTATCTAGTAAACCTTATGATTAATTTCAAAACAAATCGATCAGTTTGGCACGGGGCACTTTTAAACCCGAAATTGGTGATCGATGTGATCGACGTTATTGCAGTAAGGGTTAAGTAGTTTTATGATGTACTATTTGTAATAAAATTCGCAATATAATTGTGCTATTTTATATATTATATAAAATATTTATTTGGGAACGGGGAAGGGGGGACATAATAGCGTAATTTTATAAAAATAAAATGCATTTTAATTTTCTCGAGAGAATCTATAATATTTCTATAAATGCAAGACTGATTTTATCAAACAAATACTATTTTAAATTACAAACTCTTACAAACTGAACTGCTTCTATGTACTTGGCTAGTTAACTTGATTTCATATTTAGTTTTGATTTTTTAGAGGTTTTTATTTTTTAGAGGAAAACCATTTTTTAGTTTTTTATTTTGTATGAAAATTATTTTTCAAGGAAAAATTTTTTTAAAAGTTATTTTCTAGGGATAAATAATAAACTCTTTGCGTACAAGTTGGGATTTTTTTATATACTTGGCGTATTTTTTTTTACCTTTGTGAGGTTTTTTTAGGTGATCTCATTGCTTTTTGTAAAAATCTATATTTTTTCTGCAAAAAATATATATGCGTTTTTAGCATATAATATTTAATAATATAATACAATTTTTTATTCATGTAGAATATCTAATAATAATAAATTTCTTAATAATAATAAGTAAATCACAATAATAAAGTTTTATTGTAGAATTGACATTCGTTAATTTTATTTTTAGTATATAATGTTCAACAATAATATATATGTGCTTACATTATATTATCTCACAATAATACCTTACAGTTTTATTTATGTAGAATTGACATTCGTTAATTTTATTGAATCCTATATAGGCAATAAAATCTTGTATAAAGTAGCTCAATTTAACTATACCTATAAATTCATTCACTTTTGTATTACTGTAACATTATGTAGACCATTCTTCAACTGCATGATGTTACAGTAATACATAAAGTGAATGAATTTATAGGTATAGTTAAATTGAGCTACTTTACGCAATATTTTATTGCCTATATAGGATTCAATAAAATTAACGAATGCCAATTCTACATAAATAAAAACTGTTTGGTATTATTGTGAGATAATATAACATAAAGTGCCATAGAGGATGCCAAAAAAGATAAATAAAGTACCATAGAAGATACCAAAGAAGACAAAGTATTTTTTATTTTAAGTATTATCTTTTATTTTTTATTTATTTATTTTTTTTAATATTATTTTACAATAATAGAGTTTTATTTATATAGAATTGGCATTCGTTTTATTTTTAATAATATAATATAGTTTTTTATTCATGTAGAATATCTAATAATAATAAAGTTTAATAATAATAAGTAAATCACAATAATAAAGTTTTATTTATGTAGAATATCTCACAATAATAAAGATTTATTGTAGAATTGGCATTCATTAATTTTATTTTTAGTATATAATATTCAACAATAATATATATATGCTTACATTATATTATCTCACAATAATACCTTACAGTTTTATTTATGTAGAATTGACATTCGTTAATTTTATTGAATCCTATATAGGCAATAAAATATTGTATAACGTAGCTCAATTTAACTATAAATTCATTCACTTTTATATTACTGTAACATCATACTTCAATGTAGACCATTCTTCAACTGTATGATGTTACAGTAATGCAAAAGTGAATGAATTTGTAGATATAGTTAAATTTAGCTACTTTACGCAATATTTTATTGCCTATATAAGATTCAATAAAATTAACAAATGCCAATTCTACATAAATAAAACTGTACTGTATTATTGTGAGGTAATATAACATAAAATGCCATAGAGGATGCCAAACAAGGAATATATAAATTAAAATATAAATGAACATTATCAGAGAGATCACTGACATTAGTATATTTTTGATAAAATTTGTAGGAATTTACAAGTTTTATTAAAGTTGAAAAACCGCATCCTCTCTTCCAGCTCCTGTTCATTATTTCACAACTATATAATTATAATTTAAATTTATTTTAGCTATTCATGTTTCATAAATTTCAAGCTATTCAATACATTGATTACTTTTGAAAATATATAAAAAAACTTTATTTTGTTAAATTTTACATTACATTTAAGTATTCGGTTCATTTGTTCTGTGATTGATAATGGCTGCGTTTCGATATTCATTGTCAGTACTGAAAATTTATAATTTACATTACATACACTATAGATTTTCACTGACAGTGAATATCGAAATGCAGCATACATATGCTTTATGTTTATTACATTTAAGTATTTTTTAAGTATTTGGTTCATTTTTGCAGTTTGATAATCATTTTCTTCAACAAACTGTTCTTGAAATCTTTCGTTGTTTGCTTCTCGTTAGAGATGGACAGGCTCTCCTTTATCTCTTTGCTACTGACCAATTATATATTTCCATCTTTGTATTTCTCGCTTCCCTGTATCTGTATGCAAAGAAAAGAACAGAATTGTAATATTTAATTTAGTTTACATATCTGATTTACATATCTGATTATTTTCAATCTATTTACCGATAATACTAAATGCAGCTACTCACCAATTGTACATTTCCATCTTCGTAGTAATGTACTTGTACTTTGAGGCTACCTCTCAATTCAGCGTTGCAGTTTGATAATCATTTTCATTTTCTTCGACAAACTGTTCTTCAAATCTTTCGCTGTTTTCTTCTCGTTAGAAATGGACAGGCTCTCCTTTACTTCTTTACTACTGACCAATTGTACATTTCCATCTTTGTATTTCTCGCTTCCCTCTATCTGTATGCAAACAAAAGAACAGAATTGTAATATTTAATTTAGTTTACATATCTGGTTTTATATGTGCTACTCAATATTTTATATGTGCTAATTAATTGTACTTACTGTCTGTTACTGCCAAATCTCTATAATCCAATATGTTACGCTGTTTAGCAAAGCTCTTCAGCTAGGATTGCATACGGTATAAGATCGTATGCAATTCCAGCTGAAGAAATCCCAGCTATAAAAGTATACCGGTCTTCTCGAAAAGATTGATTTCGCTTTATCCTGCAAATAAGCGCTATAATTTAGATAATATTCAGATATAATCATTCAGATATAATCAAGAAATATACTTATAAAACAATAAATAAACATGTATAAGCAGATATCAGGTATATAAATATGAAACCGGAATTTGCCCATAGATGGCCCTAGCTGTCAATGTAGTTACCGTCAAACCGCGTCATTGGCGCCATTTTCTTGTTTTGACATCTGATAAAGATTTTCAACTCACAACAATACAAGTTTCATACAACAGCATAGTTTTTAATAGCGTTGAACATGTCGAATTTTGTACCTGGAAACTACGATTTGCGGACAGCATTGATTTTCTGTTACCATTTGAAGAAAACTGCTGCAGAATCGCATCGAATGCTTGTCGAAGCTTACGGTGAGCATGCTTTTGGTAAATCACAGTGCTTTGAGTAGTTTAAAAAATTCAAAAGTGGCGATTTTGACGTGAGAAACGAAGAACGTGGAAGACCACCGAAAATCTATTATGAGCTGCTAAAACCTGGCGAAACCGTTAATACTGAACGCTACCCACAACAAACGATCGATTTGAATCAAGCTTTGCGTGAAAAACGACCAGAATATCAAAAAAGGCAACACAAAGTGATTTTGCTTCATGATAATGCACCATCACACACAGCAAAACCGGTCAAGGAAACGATTGAGGCGTTTAGTTGGTAAATATTTTCGCATGCGGCTTACTCACCAGACTTGGCTCCATCCGATTACTACTTATTTGCATCGATGGGACACGCACTTGCTGAGCAGCACTTCACTTCTTACGAAAATGTACGAAAATGGCTCGATGACTGGTTTGCCTCAAAGGAGCAACAGTTTTTTTGGCGTGGCATCCACAAATTGTCAGAGAGATGGGAAAAATGTATAGCTAGCAATGGGCAATACTTCGAATAAAATATTTTTTATCATTTTCATACAATAAACGTGTATTTTCTATACAAAAATTCCGGTTTCATACTTATATACCTGATATATATACAAAATTTCAATCTACTTACTCGATAGAACCAAATATATTTTCTTGCTATATAACCTTAACCTTATTATATCTTGACGTCGCGATTTCTTGCTATATAACTTTAATATATAACCTTAACCTTATTATATCTTGACGTCGCGATGCTACGCCATATATATATGTCAAAAAATGTATAATGATTTAGGAGTCTACTAAAATTTCAATTTATAAATATATATACATTTATATATTATCTACATATATTATCATTCACATATATTACATCAAAATAATGTATACATATATGTATAAAATGTACACGTCTTAATGCAAATAAATCTGCACGCCAAGTTTTTATACTTTGCTTTAGTGTAAGTTTGTTTTATGCGACTTAGAGTTTATAAGAAATTTTTTTTCAATAAATATATCCCAAAGCTTTACATGTGTATATATCGTGCATTTAGTTAATTACAAAATAATTCTATTTAGCTTTACGCCCTACTACTTTAATTATATTGCGATTTATTAAATATAATTTTTCTTAATATTAGAAATAATAAAATAAAAAAAATTTATGACTAATTTTTTTTCTGTTGGCGCAATTTTGTATATCATTATTTTTGTAGAATATATTTGTACAACTTTTTTTGTTAAAATATTTTTATAAGTTTTTATTTTCAATAATTTATAATAACATTATTTTGTGCAGATTAAATTAAAGTAATATTGTTTTATATTACACTATTCCGCGTTAATAATTTCTTTTCACTTTATCACTTCTCTTCGTTGTTGCATTATTCCGCGATACTCTTATCACTTTTCGTCTTTTCGTTCCATTATTCCGCGATATATACTCTTATAATTATTATTATATGTTACATTATTATCTTATACATATGCACGTATATACACAGCATTATCTCTTAAGGAGTATTTGCACACTGAAACGAATAATCGTACATGAGCGCTGCAAACGCGACTTGAGGGACAAAATCGCTTTGCATGTGTGCGTGCGAGCATACATACGTGAGAGTCTGAATTAGACCCTTGCGCCGCCGCGCCACGCCGCCGCCGCCGGTAAATTATCATGCGCCGATTTCGCCGCCGCCGATCTTGAAATTTTCGCCGAACGCCGCCGCCGCCGCCGAAAATTAATGCGGCGCGCCGAAAAAGATGCTATGATTGGCTGTATTCAGCAAAAGAAAACAGTTTAGTGAGCATTCAGTTCAGTGATTCTCTTTCGTATTACGTGTTACTTTTTATTAAAATCTTACAACAAAGACTTTAGGTAGGTACAATTTATTTAATTTGTTTACTAAATTTCTAACTGTCGTAACACATACACACACACGCGCGCGCGCGCGCACACACACACACGTGTGTGTGTGTGTCTTTCTATACATTAATCTTTATGGGTGTAGTTCCGAAAAGTACTAACCCCCGATTTTTTTGGAACTCAGTATTCTTACGTATTTTGATGCGCTGATTACGAATATCATAGTGAAAATTGGCGATTATTTGATTTTCATTGTGAAAACCATGAAAAACCCATAAAAATTATAGTTTTTTACGCTTATCTCAGTAAATACGGAAAATCATGATAAATATTTTAGACAAAAGTTTTAGATCTCACAGAGATAAACATTTTATGTCCTATTCATTTTTACCGTACGAGTTTTCGACAAAAACGATGGACTCTAAATTTATATCTGTCTTCCCATCTAAGCATGTACTTTGCAGTACATATACGATTCCACATGGGTTTGCAACTTTCCACGCAAAGCGAGGTTCCACGCAAACCTATTTGTCTAGTTTTTGGTAGTGGAGCCCCCCGCAGGGGAGCGGAACCCACTGTTTCCACGCATACACTTTTCCACGCGAATCGAGGTTCCACATGGGTTTGCAACTTTCCACGCAAAGCGAGGTTATATGATGGGACTTCTACGCAGTACTGTCAGCCTTTGTAGTTTCACCTATACAGCAATTGGTTTGAGATATATGTTTAACTTTAATTTCCTCGAAAACTATCACTTGTACGGTAAAAATGAATACATAAAATATTTTATCTCTGTGAGATCTAAAACTTTTGTCTAAAACATTTATCATGATTTTCCGTATTTACTGAGATAAGCGTAAAAACTATAATTTTTATGGGTTTTTCATGGTTTTCACCATGAAAATCAAATAGTCGCCAATTTTCACTATGATATTCGTAATCAGCGCATCAAAATACGTAAGAATACTGAGTTAAAAGAAATCAGGGGTGAGTACTTTTTGGAACTTTATCCATCAAAAAGCCAACATTAGGAGATTTTTTCACTCTTATGGACAATCTGAACAATCATCCAAATTTTCAAAAATCACTGAGAAAGAAAAAGAGCTAAGCGACAGTATGACTATCTGGTTTTGTAGAGATCTCATCCCGTTTTTTGAAGCTGAAAAAGATGGGCTAAAAGATTTTTTTTAAATACATGGTGTTGTACAAAATGAATTGGATCTGTCACATCCAAGTACATTATCTCGTCATGTACTTTCAAGGATATATAATGATTGTGATTATGATGTATTTGCTGTTAAAACGAAAATAAATGAAGATAATCCAAGTTCAATTTCGCTAACCATGGATGCGTGGACTGACAATTATCGTCATATTCCATTTATGACTTTCACTTTACATTGGATATCGCCCACAGAAACACAGTTGAGATCATGTACATTACAAACAAGCTTCTTATCACATCCTCATACAGCAGATAATATTGTTGAAGAATTGAAAAAAGTACTAACACCATTTAACTTAAACGACAAAATTATAACTCTCGTAACTGATGGAGGAACAAATATGATTAAAGCTGCAAAAGTTATGAAAATTGCCAGAGTACCTTGTATTGCACATGGACTCCATAATTTAGTGATGGTAGACACCATTTCTAAATTACCAGACGTTAATAGTCTTATAGCTAAAGCTAGAGGTATTATAAAAATTCTTGCTTTTAAAACTCATGATATTGAAAAAGCAAAAGAAATTACTCAGCAACAGGACATTAATAACATATTAGACAGTGCTGAAAATCTGGAAGAGATTTTAGAAGCTGATGCAAGATTTGATTTCACACTTTCCAAAAATAATAATGAGCATCCGTATGCTCAGAGTTTTCCTTCATTTGTGACAGGATTTTCAGCAGGATTACATAAAGATATATCAACTAGATGGAACAGTACATTAGAGATGTTGTCAAGTTTACTTAAAAATAAAGGATGGCTGAGTTGTGTGCTAATGCATGTAAAATTTATATCTATCTGAATTTGAATGAATTGGCATTATAAAAGTTTATGAAATATTATTTATAATAAATTTTTCTATTTTACCGTAAAAAATTATGTTTGAGTTAATAATATAAATATATTACTAAAGAATTTTGTAACTTATGGCAATTAATATTTTCCATTTTTAATATATGGTAATCGAATAATTTACATTGGACATCGTGAAGCGAGGGGAGGATTTAAGGCGGCAGAAGGCACGAACCAAGCATCCATCTCTTCCGGCAGCGGCATTGTCGTGTCTGTGTAGGGCGTTTACACACTTCCTCAGTCCAACAAATAATTGTTAAAAAACAACATTTGCGGGTCTGAAAAAATATGCGAGGTACGAGTGGGTGAATCGGGAATCGAACCCGAATCTTTCGCTTTCCGGGCAACTGCTCTTACCACTGAGTTAGTCAGACCTCACACCTTACGCCACTTTAACACAGTACATACGACTCCAGAGCGATGTTGGAATCTCGCTCCATGGATGCAGTGCCGATTGCCACGGAGAGACGACATCCCTAGCACGTCTCCAAAGCGGTCCAATCATGATATGATAACTGAGGATGATATGATAACTGAGATAACTTAAATTGATTAAATTAAGAAAATATTTCTTTATCGCATAATTGTAAGTCTACCATTTTACAAACAATAATATCCGAAATCTTATGTATTAATAGTTTTTTTATTTAAATGTTATAATGATTTATTTTTTAGAGGTAGTGATACGCTGTTTGGAAATGAATAGACGTTATGATGCAATTCCTACAGATAATGAATGGAAAGAAATCGAAGGTATAGCAGCCTACACAGAAATTAATGTATATTAGATATCTACTGGATGTTCTCAATGTGCATTAGGGATATCCATGAATATGTAGAAAACAGCTATTAGACATGCTTTAAATATCCAAATGTCCGCAATACGAGATCTTATAAATATCCACAGGATATGTAGGCCAATATCCACTGGACATCCACATCAGTATTCAGTGGATATTTTTGTAGATATTCAGTGGATAGTTATGTAGATATCCCATTGTATGTTAGTTAAATCTTGGTCACAAAACTAATTAAATATTATAAAAGTTAGGTCTCATGAGACCCGCACATAACTTTTATCGATATGTCTCATTCACGGGACATCATTTTCTGACGTTTGTTTGACGGCAAAACTAAGATTAATTACAGTAATAATATATAATATATAATAACACACATTAATGTAATATATATTATAGGTAAATTTATATAATTTAATATATAAAATTAAAGATTTTATTTGTATGGAAGTTAATTTCTATTTTATATTTTCAATAATTTAAATAAGTCAATAACGAACGATTTTTGCTTATTCGGACAGAAATTATCCGAATAAGTGAAAATCGGATATTTATCTGTCCGATTTTCTAAAAATCAGTTCAATATCTGAATTCCCCGGGAATCGTATCAGAAGTTAAACTGATAGAAATAATTACAATGTTATTAACGGCATTGTGCAGGCTTTATATACGTTCATGACAAGAACTTGAATACGAATATAGAAAGTGAATAGTGCGCCGCATAGCGGTAAGTAAATGAACACGTAAATCTCTAATAAATATCTTCGGTAGCTTCGTGGACATGGATATGTGAATAACATGTGAATATCTAATGAATATCTTCGGTAGCTATTTGATGGACATTGATATATGGATAACACGTGTATATCTAGTAGATATCTTTGGTAGCTACTTGGTAGACATGGATATATGGATAACATGTGTACATCTAGTAGATATCTTTGGTAGCTTTTTGGTGGACATGGATATATGGATAATGCGTACACATCCATTAGATATCCTCGCTAGTTATTTGAGAGATATAGATATTTTATTCATCTATTAGATGTCTAATAGTTATCTATAGTAGACATGGATATAAAATAGATATGTAGATATTCACTAGATATCTATTCGATATTTTATTCTGTGTGGGAGACTGCTTAATAAGTATTAAAACAGCAACAGAAATTCTTTTAGGAGTAGAATATCCAACAACCAACCTTGCACTTTTATTTAGATTTGTAACATATTTTTGAATGAATATAGAAATTCAAAATTAAGAACAATAATCATAAAATAATCATAAAATATGTATTGATGTAATGTTCTCACTCAAGTTTAATGCAGCTTTTTATATTTTAACATCACTAATTTATTCTACATCATAAATTTAAAAAGACTGAATGCTACTATATCAATTCCTTTTTTAATCTTTCCAGGGCAGAAATTGAGAGTAGCATGTATATAAATGAAGATGATTCATCCATAGTAAAGCAACTTAAAGAAACTATTTTACAAAATATAAAAAAGCGATTTCCAATTCATGAAACTCATGTTTGCGGAGCACTTCTGGATCCGACTCTTCAAAATGTTAGAGGTGTTGCAGAATATCTCGCAGACAAACAGCAATCTCCTGTAGAATTTTTAAAGTATATGATCCACAAACTAGTTCCTTTGGACATTATAAATGAGCAGGTTAGATTATTTTTATATTTTAGTTTTAAATTAGATAATATATAAAAAAATATTTTTACTAATAAAACTTATTGTCCGACCAAGTGACATTGTTGTTATATAAAATGAGAAATATAATTAGATATTTTTTGAATAATGTGTCTACATTTGGTCACATACTGTTCAGGAAATATCGCTCCCTTTTCTCAAATCTTTGCACCGGCATCTCACTTACTCTATTCCTTCTCTCTAGCATTCTCTCTCTCTTCCTTTTTCCTCTTGTACGCGGCCGTGACCCAATCCCGCAGCCTGTCCTATCAATCTAACTAGTCTCGCGCAATGTTATCACCCAATCATAGGCACGCTCTCAGGATCTTATCCGCGCTCCTGCGTCGATATCGACCCTTCCGGAAATCCTCGATCATTCTGTGAGTACCGGTCTATCGTGACGCACGTTGCCTTTATAACAGTTTTCGCTCTCTAAATATTCAGTTTAGAATCTCGTGGATCTGATCAAGTGAACTCTAATTCGGTTGTATCAAACGGTCATTTTCATCTCCCGGAAATTAACAGCATCAAATAAAAGAATCATACGCGCGTGAAGTGTGAGCTATCCCTTCTCGGGACACCGGGGACTTGTACGCAGTTATCGTACGAAGCACGCGGTACGTCGTAAAGCGACGTAACATTCTCTTGCAACCTCTCTCGAATTCCTCCGCGGATTTCGCGGTCGTTCTCAATTACAAACTATCGACGTATTGCATAAGATCCTAGACTAATAAGATTTAGTGTAATTATTAGAATAAAGCGAGATATCATCGCTAGAAGAATTGTGAAGTGCGGCTCATATTTCCTTGTGTGTGTGACTCATTGACTGTTCTGCCCGACACCCCCGAAACCAGACATTTCTCGGGTTATTTATTAAACATTTTTTGGTCCTTCGAGCCGGATCGGTGGGTGCGGTAACGAACATCTCAAGGTGAACTCTGTGTGCGGATTTGGAAAATCGTATGTGCCTCCACGTGCTACCGGCGAAAGTTCGAGAACGATCCTCATCGTGCGTGTTCGGCGACTCTCGGACGGACTCGGGCGCTCGGCAAGCGATCGTCGCCGCCCGTAGTGCGCTCTCACTCTCTCTCTGTGACATCCGTCGCGCTCGGTTACTCGTGCGTGTTCGGCGACTCTCGGACGGACTCGGGCGCTCGGCAAGCGATCGTCGCCGCCCGTAGTACGCTCTCACTCTCTCTCTGTGACATCCGTCGCGCTCGGATACTCGTGCGTGTCCGGCGACGCCCGGACGGATTCGGGCGCTCGGCAAGCGATCGTCGCCGCCCGTAGTGCGCTCTCACTCTTTCTCTCTCTGACATCCGTCGCGCTCGGTTATTCGTGCGTGTTCGGCGACGCCCGGACGGATTCGGGCGCTCGGCAACGGATTCTCGCTACGTATACAGCGTTCTCTATCACTCCCTTGACGGTCGTCGGCCATCTTGGGAATATACGACGACCGGTCACCGGTCTCGATAATCGTTAGCGCCTTCTCTCTCACTCGGACATTGTGAGTTCGCGCGCGGCATACGGACCTCTCTCGCATTTTCGGATATTCTCATCGTCTGTCGGAACTTCTCTTTCTCTCTTGTGGGTCACTTCGAGTGGTATTCTCAGCGGTAACGGCGATTTCAGCCATCATCATGTCCAACCTTGAAGCGAAAATCTCTCTTCAAATGAATCGGCACACTTACATCAAGTCGGTGGCGCTCGAGTGTAAGGAACCGACCTTCCCCACTCTTCAACTCCAAATGCTCAAGGTGAAACTCGACCTCATCGATAACAACTGGCAAAAGTTTGAAGCCACTCACGAACGGATGGCGGAATCCAAAGCGGAGCTCCTCCTGGATCACGATTATTTCAAGAAAAGGGTATACGATCAATGCCTTCTATATTATGCCGACGCCAAGGCCGCATTACTCATGCAGATTGAAGAGAAGGAACGGACTCACCCTCTGTCGGGCTCACAGCTAGCCAACCTCTCAATTGGCGGTCAGACATCAGCGCGACGTCATCTTCCGGAGATCACTCTTCCACAATTCTCCGGTGACTTCTCAGCGTGGAGGCCCTTTCATGATCTCTTCTCCTCCTTGGTTGGACGGAATGCGGAGATATCAAACGTGGAGAAAATGCACTACCTCCGGACTAGTCTCTTGGGCGAAGCCGCTCAGCTAATCTCCAATTTGCCGGTTTCTGAAGACGCGTTCGCGTCAGCCTGGGACCTTCTCGTTAATCGGTATGAAAATAAGCGACTTCTCATTTCGGCTCAGGTGGATCGACTATTCCGCACCAAGACCATCTCACAACGGTCGGCCAAGGAGCTCAACACTCTTCTCAACACCACAACGGAAGCACTCAATGCCTTGGAGTCTCTCGGAGCTCCTGTTCAACACTGGGATCATCTCTTGGTCCACCTCATCGTCCAGCGACTCGACCCAAGCACTCGAGAGGCCTGGGAAGTCAAGCTTGGCTCCACCACGGACCCCCCTTCATACAAGGACATTCGCACATTTCTCACTGGGCGTGCCCGAGCCATGGAGAGTATGGAGTTCGGAACCTCGAGCTCCTCTCCAGCACAAAAACCAGCTCCCTCGCCACTACGACAGACCAGCAAGACATCGGCGGCCACCGCTCATGTGGCCATCTCACCCCCCTCCGGGATCTCGGAAACTTCCGGATGTGCACTGTGCTCTGGCCCTCATTATATTGTCTCTTGCCCTCGTTTCAGAGATATGTCTGCTCATCTACGGCGAAACATTGTAATCGACAAGCGCCTCTGCTTTAATTGCTTGGGCAGGCATAACGCAGTCGCCTGACAAAATCTGAAAAGGTGCAGAGAATGCGGCAATAAGCATCACACGATGATACACATGGACAGTCAACCGCCCCCACGGTTGTCAACGATGCAAGATAAGGTGACCCCATCAACCACGGCTACGCAGACTTCGGCGCCGGCCTCACCATCCAAGAGCACCAGCACATCGGCTTCAGAGTGACTCTCGCACTCGGTCCTTTCTCAATCTCACTCGGTAATTCTCACTCGCCCGGCAATTTTACTCGCTACTTGTTGCGCTACCATCAGATCAGCTTGCGGCTCTCCTCACTCGGTAAGGATGCTCATCGATCCCGGGTCTGAACTCACCTTTGCTTCCGGGCAACTCATCTCAACTCTCCAGATACCTCGACGGCACGCCTCTATCCCTATCATCGGTATTGGAGGATCTCAGTCGGAGCGAACTCGGGGTGTCGTTCCGCTCACCCTTCACTCAGTTTACTCTTCGCAATCCATCAACGTTACTGCCTACATCCTCAAGAATCTAACAACATCACTCCCGTCCATAGCGACAGCAGAATATAGTTGGCCTCACCTTCGCGGGCTCCAGCTGGCGGATCCAGATTTCCTCACCCCCGGACCTATAGACTTGATCCTCGGTGCTGACTCCTACGGGCTGTTCATCCAGCCCGACATCATCAAAAGGTCTGAGGAGGAACCCATCGCTCAACGTACCATTTTCGGATGGATTGTTCTCTGCCCGACCTTGGCACATACTGCCTCAGTTCATAGTTCTCATCATGTCGCAGTGGATCATGAGCTTCACGACCTCCTCACGAAGTTCAATACAAGAAGAGGTCCCTTCATCCTCCACCACTCAGCTCAACCCTGACGAAGAGGAGTGTGAAACTCAATTCAAGGCCACGCATTCACGAGATCGTGCGGGGCGTTATGTCGTACGGCTCCCTCTCAAATTACAGGCAAGTCAACTAGGGGAGTCACGGTCAACTGCCCAACGTTGCTTGCAGCGAACACTACGGCGCCTCTCAACGGACTCTATGTATCATAATCTGTACTCATCATTCATTCTGGAGTACGAAGAGCTCCAGCACATGGTCAGGGTCCCCCCTTCCTCTCCGGAGCCATCACGGGTGTTCTACCTCCCTCACCATGGAGTTCTCAAGGATGACAGCATTACCACAAAACTACGAGTGGTGTTTAACGGATCCAGCCCCACCAGTACGGGATCTTCTCTCAACGATATTCTGCACACGGGTGCAAAACTCCAAGCAGACATCTCAGATATCTTACTCTGGGTGCGACGACACCGGTACATCTTTATCACTGATATCACCAAAATGTTCCGCCAAATTCAAGTTCATCCGGACGATTGGGATCTCCAACGGATCCTCTGGGTAGATGATCAGCTCAACATCATTCCGTACCAACTCACAACGGTCACATATGGCACCCGATCAGCTCCCTTCTTGGCTGTTCGCGTCCTTCTCCAACTAGTTGAAAACGAAGATAGGAACTACCCCCTGGCGGTCCCTCCTCTTCTCAAGGGCAGATATGTTGACGACATCTGTGGAGGTGCCGATACTCTCCCAGAGCTGACTTCCATCGCTCACCAACTAGTGAACCTCTGCAAGGCGGGCGGCTTTCCTCTGGCGAAGTGGCAGAGCAATCATCCTGAACTACTCCAGGCTCTTTCTACGGACATCACCGCCGCGACGCCGCACTCGTTTGATGACGCTCAAGGCAAAATTTTGGGACTCACGTGGCATCCTCACTCTGATCAGTTCGTCTTCTCGTGCAAGGCCTCCAACCGGCCCGTTATCACCAAACGGACTATACTCTCAGAAGTAGCGCAAATATTTGATCCTCTGGGATTCCTATCTCCGGTAATCATCAGAGCTAAGGTGCTCATCCAGGAACTGTGGCTAGAAAAGGTCGGCTGGGATGACTGCCTCTCGCCGCAACTTCGACATCGGTGGACGCACTTACGTTCAGAGCTGTCTGACCTGACTTCCATCACGATTCCTCGGTGGCTGTCTCTCACGCCTTCAACCATGGTCGAGCTTCATGGATTCTCGGATGCTTCGCAACTCGCCATGTCGGCTGCGGTTTATATCAAGGTCATGTCTCATTCAACGGAGCCAATCATCACGCTAGTGTGCGCCGAAACCAAGGTCGCACCTCTCAAAAGGCTCACCATTCCCCGACTGGAACTCACGGCAGCGGTTCTACTCTCTCGTCTCATCAGCTATGTTCAACGAACACTAGAACTCGCGGAGATACCAATCTACTTGTGGACGGACTCTTCGGTATCGCTCACCTGGATAAACAGTCATCCCTCTCGTTGGAAAGACTTCGTTCGTAATCGAGTGGCGGCAATTCAAGAACGCGTACCTCAAGGCCATTGGCGGTTTATTCCCGGCAAGGAGAACCCAGCCGACTGTGCTTCTCGCGGCCTCTCTTCCGCTCAACTCTCTCGGCATCATCTTTGGTGGAATGGTCCCTCATGGTTAGCACAGCCTCCTCAACATTGGCCAAGCATCTCAGCCGGATTCGGCGGCGACTCTTGAGGAACGGCCCGGTCTTCTTCTCACCTCCTCAACGGCAAAGCAACACCACCTCTGGGAACTCCTCTATCGTTACTCATCACTCATACGGCTTCTTCGGATCACTGCTCTCTGTCAACGGTGTTGCGCGATCCTCAAAGGTATACCACAGTCCTCTCTGGCCACCCCCCTCACACCTGCAGACCTCGAAAGTTCACGACTATATTGGATTCGGTCAGTCCAATTGGCTTACTTCTCATCTGAACTGACAATAATCTCAAGCGGAGCACACTTGTCAAGGTCTCATCCTCTCGCCAAGTTTACGGCCTTCATCGATCATTCGGGCATCCTCAGAGTCGGACGCCGACTCAGACAGTCTCAATTGGACCCTGAATGCAAGCACCCTGCCATCTTGCCACGGGATTCATATCTGTCTCAACTCATTATATCGGACGCTCATCTAAGGACTTTTCACGGCGGAACTCAGGTAACCTTGACATATCTTCGCCAGGCTTACTGGATCGTTGGTGGCCGAGCCCCAGTAAGATCTCACATTCTCCGCTGCGTTCGGTGTGCTCGACAACGTGGCGTAAGGGCACAGCAACTCATGGGTCAACTGCCATCATCTCGCATTTCGCCATCTCGTCCTTTCCTCAACACAGGGGTTGATTACGCCGGCCCTCTCATTCTCAAAACTTGGCGAGGACGAGGGGCTAAGTGTCACAAAGGCTGGTTAGCCATCTTTGTGTGCTTCTCAACGTCGGCGGTTCATCTGGAAGCAGTGACAGACTACTCTACAGAGGGGTTCATCGCAGCATATCGGCGGTTAACGGGACGGCGAGGTATCTGCCAAACTCTATTTAGCGACTGTGGAACCAATTTTCTCGGGGCAGATACATCTCTTAGGCGGTTATTCAACGCCGGATCAAAAGAATTCTCGGAACTCGCTCAGCTACTAACTCATGACGGCACCACTTGGGTCTTTAATCCCCCGGCAGCCCCCCACTTCGGCGGTAAATGGGAGGCCGCAGTCAAATCGGTCAAGCATCACCTACGACGGACTATAGGCGATACTGCCCTAACCTATGAAGAACTTACAACTCTTCTGGTCCAAATCGAGGCAGTCCTTAACTCTAGACCATTGTGCCCACTGTCAGATGACCCGGAAGACCTGGCAGCCCTCACTCCCGGGCATTTCATCATCGGAGCGGCGCCAACAACAATTCCTGAGCCATCTCTCACCTCAGTGCCTCTCACAAGGCTGTCTCGGTGGCAGCTCATTCAGCAGCAACTCCAACACTTCTGGTCGCGTTGGTCAGCTGAATGTTTTCAACGTCAGCTCGCAATATCAAAATGGCATCATCCCTCCACGCAAATCAAGGTCGGCTCTCTTGTACTTCTCACAGATGAGAGATTCCCTCCATCAAAATGGCCTCTTGCTCGGGTCACACAACTTCATCTTGGTTCGGACGTTCTATGCAGAGTGGTCACCCTCAAGACGGCCACCACAGAACTCAAGCGGCCTATCACCAAATTAGCAGTGCTTCCGATGACACCAGATCAACCCTCACTCACAAGGCAATCAACTACTGATCCGGCCTCACCATCATCAAGATCATAATTCTTCAACGCTGTTGTAGAAGGCGGGCGGAATGTTCAGGAAATATCGCTCCCTTTTCTCAAATCTTTGAACCGGCATCTCACTTACTCTATTCCTTCTCTCTAGCATTCTCTCTCTCTTCCTTTTTCCTCTTGTACGCGGCCGTGACCCAATCCCGCAGCCTGTCCTATCAATCTAACTAGTCTCGCGCAATGTTATCACCCAATCATAGGCACGCTCTCAGGATCTTATCCGCGCTCCTGCGTCGATATCGACCCTTCCGGAAATCCTCGATCATTCTGTGAGTACCGGTCTATCGTGACGCACGTTGCCTTTATAACAGTTTTCGCTCTCTAAATATTCAGTTTAGAATCTCGTGGATCTGATCAAGTGAACTCTAATTCGGTTGTATCAAACGGTCATTTTCATCTCCCGGAAATTAACAGCATCAAATAAAAGAATCATACGCGCGTGAAGTGTGAGCTATCCCTTCTCGGGACACCGGGGACTTGTACGCAGTTATCGTACGAAGCACGCGGTACGTCGTAAAGCGACGTAACATTCTCTTGCAACCTCTCTCGAATTCCTCGGCGGATTTCGCGGTCGTTCTCAATTACAAACTATCGACGTATTGCATAAGATCCTAGACTAATAAGATTTAGTGTAATTATTAGAATAAAGCGAGATATCATCGCTAGAAGAATTGTGAAGTGCGGCTCATATTTCCTTGTGTGTGTGACTCATTGACTGTTCTGCCCGACACCCCCGAAACCAGACATTTCTCGGGTTATTTATTAAACACATACTATATAAAAATTAATGCATTCTTTCACTTTCAATAGAAAAATTAGTGTATAGTATAAAAGTGCATTTTGTTTATTAAGCTATACTTTTATTACAATTTTTATAAACTATAATCAATATCAAGCAATATCTAATTAGCAATAGATAATTTACAATATACAATATCTAGGCTTACAAAATCTAGGTTTAATATTTTGTAATTATAGGAGTATTATTATATAGTTTGTATTTGCAATAGCTTTTATAATCACCATATATTACAAGATTATTGTTTTTATAATATAGTTAGATTCTCATGTTTAGTTTTGCTTTTTTACAATAGACATCTAATAAAGAAGGAGATAATTATTCTAATAAGTCGTGTCAGCTTCTTGGAATTAAAAAATTACGATTAGAGTTGGCTGCAAAACATACAAACATTATTCCTCATGAAGATCCTATTCTTATTGAAATTAAGAAATATTTACATATATCTGAATCTATTGAAGATCCTCTACAATGGTGGAATAAAATGAAGTTATCACTACCAAATTTGTACAAATTGGTATGTTGCATTTATGCCATACCGATTACAAGTTTAACGTAACGAGTAACATTTTTTTCTGCAGGTTTACTTATTACAGCAAAGCGTTCTGCGTTAAAACCATCAAAAACTAATAAAATATTATTTATTCACGATAACTTCAAGTTAATAAAAGATATATATTTAAAGTCAGTAAAATAGACATAAGTTACGCAATTTAATATGAAAAGAAATTTTTATATGTAAGAAGCCTGATAGAATAAATTATATTTTATTTTTTTTACATATGATGGTCAGTAATAATATTTTGAATTAAATTCTATGCTATTTTGTTGTAAGAAAAGAAATTAGCAATGCAAGTAATTGTATTTTAAAAACAAAAGTGCTGTGTGTTTTATATATATGAAATCTAAAAATCTTAATATAATGTATAACTATATACTTTGTTTATGTATAATGTTTCTTTTTGTTTATATTATCAAAAGTTGAAATTGAAATTTATTCTATGTTCGAAGAATTTAATTCTAACTTTCTGTGTCGATTCCAATAATTTCAGTTTTTTATTTAACAACAGTATATTGTGATATATTGATATATATTATGCTAAAATTTAAAAAAGTATAATAAAATATATATGTTTCAATATAAATAGATAAGATATATTTATATTTTTTCAAAATTTCCCAATATTATGTATCGATACTAATTGTAAGGATCACTTTTAATTATTAATTAACTTACAGACCGATAACAGAATTTCAAAATCTATATTATATTACATACTAAAATTATATTGTTAAAAATTTTTTATGTTGTATTGTAAGTTAATCAACGATTAAGTTAATCCAAGTTTGATTGAAGTAGTTCTAAATCTATTTATTGAATTATGTTGAAGTTTGATTTTTTTATTAAAAAAAATGTATTAACGCCGCCGTTCGCCGCCGCCGATAAATTATCATTCGCCGATTCCGCCGCCGCCAAAAAAGTAAATTTTCGGCGAACTCGCCGCCGCCAAGATATTTTACCTCTAATGCCGCCGCCGATATGAAATATAACGGCGCAGGGGTCTATTCGTGATGTTACTGCTTGCATCCATACTTGCTTTTCATAGGTATAGGTTAAGTTTGCAAAATGCCGAGTGCAGTGTTTGTATGCTTTCATTTATAAAAAAGTGAAGATGCAAAATTCTTCGTAATACTTGTGGATAGTTGGATCAGTTATATCTCATTTATATTAGAGAAAACTAAAACATTACAAAAGTAATTTATGCTATGTGTAAAAACAGAACAAAGTATCGCAATACATATATTTATAAGAAAGAGATGTGTGTATTCTATAATATGTTTATTATAAGATATGCGTGTGTGTGTGTATTCTATAGATTCAACTATTCAGAAGTATCAGGAAGAATTTTGCAGCTTTACTTTTTTATAAATGAAAGAGTGCTACGCTATATAATGTTGCACTCTGGAAAATTTAACGTCAAATACCTGTCAAAAACCAGTATGGATAACTGCGAACAGTAATATAGGCATACGCACACAAGAATCTAGTATATTTGAATGCATTTGTTAAAGGAGTGTCATCATATAGTTATTCGTCATGCATCATATGACTACAGATAAGTATAAATAACATTGATGAAATGCAGTCTGTGTGTAAAGTTCATGCATGTCTTATGAATAATTTATAAATATACATTTATTTTTCAGTGGAAGTAGAAGAATTTTTCAAGCTGTTGATAAAATTTTGACAAAGACTGTGGCATCATGTTTATTGCAAATCAACATATCATAGTTAATTCTTATTTCGATGCGAATGCATTGCTTGAAATAGATGAAGCATGTTCTAGTATTGTTAATGAATATAATAGATTTGTTATGTTGTATTTTTCTATCTGTCGGAATGCTATTTGGTATATATATTTGACAGAAGAAATTTATTATTAAAACTGATATTATTGATTATTTTGTTCTTTTTAGTTTTGAGACAAGGATTGGTTGCAATATGTTGGTTTGCAATAGACGTGTTGCCGCAGACTTTATCAAAATCTTAACAGCTTGAAAAATTTTTTCTAGTTCCATTGAAAAATAAATGTATTTATAAATTTATTATAAAAATTTATAAATTATTAAAAAAAATAGATAAATATAGTTATTCGTCATGCATCATATGTAACTATAGATAAGTATAAATAACATTGGTGAAATGCAGTCTGTGTAAAGTTAATGCATGTCTTATGAATAATTTATAAATGTACATTTATTTTTTCAGTGGAAGTAGAAGAATTTTTCAAGCTGTTGATAAGATTTTGACAAAGCCTGTGGCATCATGTTTATTGCAAATCAACATATTGTAGTTAATTCTTGTTTTGATGCGAATGCATTGCTTGAAATAGATGAAGCATGTTTCAGTATTGTTAATGAATATAATAGATCTGTTATATTGTATTTTTCCATCTGTCAGAATGCTATTAGGTATATATATTTGACAGAAGAAATTTATATTAAAACTGATATTATTCATTATTTTGTTCTTTTTAGTATCGATACAAGGATTGGTTTACAATAGACATGTTAAGACTTTGTCAAAATCTGAACAGTTTGAAAAATTTTTCTAGTTCCATTGAAAAATAAATGTATTTATAAATTTATTATAAAAATTTATAAATTATAAAAAATAATAAAAATAGAAATAAAATATAAATAGAAATTTATAAGACTTAATCGCACACACAGACTGTCTTTCACCAATATTACTTATACCTATAATTGCATATCATGAAGGAAGAGTAAGGAGAGTTATCTAACCTAGATTGGAAATGGTCACGAAAAATGTTCCGTATGTGGCCAGGTTTGCCAAATGGAATGACTTGGACTAATTCGTCGCCATCTTGAATATTCGTACATATATAGTGTTATGTTTAGTTGTATTAGTGATCAGTATGTGTGTTGGATGACACACTATTTACTAATTACTACCACAACTAAACGTAACACTATACATATACGAATATTCAAGATGGCGACAAAATGGTACAAATTATTCCATTTGGCAAACCTGGCCACATAGGGAACATTTTTCGTGACCAACTTTTTTTCTTTCTACACTATCGAGATAACTCTCCTTACTCTTCTTTCATGTTGCATATGATGCATGACAAATAACTATATGATGACAATCCTTTGACAAATGCATTTGAATACATTGGATTTCTTTTTACATCTTTTGTTTTTGATATATAATCAAGATACAAGACGAATTAATCAAACAATTTATAGCATAGCACAAGCATATAATAATATATTTTAATTTTAATGATAATAATTTTTTTAAAAAAAGAATGTACAAATAGATATTGTTCAATAGAAATCAAAGAAATAAAAGGGTTGCTTTTTATAATTCAGAAATATAATAGATATATTAATTTTATCTGACTGCTCGTAAACATGTGTATAGTAGCAAAACATGTATATGACATTAAAAAAAAAAGAAATGATATAACTGCTAAAAAATTACCTTTTTTAAAAAAAAGTGAAAAAAGCGCCAAGTGCACGCGCATAAGCGTCTTTTGCTATAAAAAAACTCTTATACAAAATAGTGTTATTTTAATTATTTTAATACAAAAACACTGTCACATCCAAACTAAAAAACTGTTTCACAAAATAGTTGTTTTAATTTTCTACAAAAATAATGTGATATATGATAAAAATATTGCGTCAACTAATAAAAATTTATGTTACAAAATTTATTTATTATTATTTCTAATATTAAAAATTGTATCAAACTGCAATGTGATTAAAATAGTGGAACATATTTAAGTGAAAGAAATTTTTTATTAAAAAAACAAATTTCAGTATAAAATAATTTTTTAATTAGAGAAAAACTTGGCGCTGCAAAAATTCAAAATGTAAATAATACGTTAATTAGCTCATGTTCAGTTTAGCAGCGCCACATTTTTTTCTAATTAAAAAGTTATTTTATACTGAAATTTGTTTTTTTAATAAAAAGTTTCTTTCACTTAAATATGTTCCACTATTTTAATTACATTGCAATTTGATACAATTTTTAATATTAGTGTCCAAAATTGAATCATTAAATTTTCGTTTCTAAATTTCGCCGTTATATTAAAACGATTGCCTCAGAAAATAAAACACGAGCGAGAACAAACAGCGTCGCGGTCACCCGCTCGGTGCGTGATCGCATTCTTCTTAGAATGAAAAACTGTGACAAACACCTGGTTCGAGAAGGTTCGAAATCAGAAAAACTTGTTATTCAGATCGGCAGAGCGCGAGTTTCCGCGGTCGGTCGATTTAGTCTGCCTACGACAACGATTCGAGCCGGTCGAAATTCATCGACTTTTCGCATTCGCATTTTGCTTATTCTCGCTTGTGTCGCGTACGCAGTAGGCTTACTCGTCTCATATTCGGTCCGAATTGTCTCGCATAATATCGCATTCATATTCTCGCGGCGAGCAATTTGGTCACATCTCAATTCGTGTTCTTTCATTATTTAGTGCTCAGATATTGTGAAAGTTAATTGTTTGGAGTTCGAGAGTCGACGCTCGTTATCCGCATCGCGAATGTCCTCTGCCTCGCGCTAAATTCCATCCAGCGTTCGCGGTCAAGATTTCCGTTTTCGCGAGAGTTTCTAGCAAGAAGCTCTTCATCAAGATTTCCGAATCGCGAAAAGGGGCAATCATTAACAGGACATTTTGAAGATATCCGTCGGATTAGCGGAATACGTGCCGTCGCTCGCTCCTATTATTCAAAATAAAGGGAACATTACTAACAATCTGCACTCGATTCTTTTCTCATTCTCCTTATCCTCCAGCGGATCTACGGATTCGCGTTACACACCGCTTCTCGCTCATCTCTGAGCGTTTCTTAAGATTCGGGCGATCTCGTCGAGATCGACTCCCGAACAATTAGAAATAATAATAAATAAATTTTGTAACATAAATTTTTATTAGTTGGCGCAATATTTTTATCATATATCACATTATTTTTGTAGAAAATTAAAACAACTATTTCGTGAAACAGTTTTTTAGTTTGGATATGACAGTGTTTTTGTATTAAAATAATTAAAATAACACTATTTTGTATAAGAGTCTTTTTATAGCAAAAGACGCTTATGCGCGTGCACTTGGCGCTTTTTTTCACTTTTTTTTAAAAAAAGGTAATTTTTTAGCAGTTATTACATTATACAGCAGTGCTGAGATTTACTTGCACATTTCAGCCCGATTCCGTGGCTCACGCCTATTGCACCCCACTCACCGCTCGTGCGTTAGCAACGAGTCGCCAGATACGCGTAACTAAGGAGCGCGACGCTTTATCTCAGGAGCGTCCATATATAAGAATGTCCAAATATAATAATAAGACAATACTTTTCTATAATTAAAAGTTTTTCTTCAATATTTTATATCAATGAAATATAAAATATTGAAGAAAAACTTTTAATTTTGAGAATTTTCGCGGTGCATTTAGAAAAGTATTGTCTTATTATTATATTTGGACATTCTTATATATGGACGCTCCTGAGACAAAGCGTCGCGCTCCTTAGTTACGCGTATCTGGCGACTCGTTGCTAACGCACGAGCGGTGAGTGGGGGGCAATAGGCGTGAACCACGGAATCGGGCCGAAATGTGCAAGTAAATCCCAGCACTGTTATACAGTATACATATACATGGATGTGGTTTTTTTTAAAGATTCATTCAATAGGAAGGAAATTCTTTTTTAAAAGGAATTATACACGTATAAATAGTATATATTTACAAAGCTTATACCATATTGAATTTCAGCGGACACAATCACAACGTGTCTTATATATAATACTCAATCTCTTATTGTCAATCACTTAACGGATTTTAAAACACGATACAATTTTAATAAGATATAATTTTATTTTTATAGAATTTTATATAATTTTAATACACAGAAGTTAAACTGTATAGGTATTTTATAGATATAATTTTCATACAAAAGTTAAACTGTATGCAAACTGTATAATCAATAATAATAATATAAATTGTGTAAGTGAATAAATATCAAAATGTAGAAAGCAATAGAAAGAAAATTCTTTTATGAAGCGGATGGACTTGTTTCATATTCATGTATTTAATATAAAAAATTACCTTTTTTAAAAAAAAGTGAAAGAAGGCGCGAAGTGCACGCGTACAAGCGCCTTTCGCTATAAAAAAAAACTCTTATACAAAATAGTGTTATTTCAATTTGTTGTGAAAAATTCTTATACAAAATAGTGTTATTTCAATTTGTTGTGAAAAATTCTTATACAAAATAGTGTTATTTTAATACAAAAACACTTTTCTTCATATTTAAATTAAAAAACTGTTTTACAAAATAGTTGTTTTAACATTCTACAAAAATAGTGATATAAAAATATTGCGCCAATTAATAAAAATTTATGTTATAAAATTCATTTATTATTATTTGTAATATTAAAAATTGCAATGTGATCAAAATAGTGGAATATATTTAAGTGAACAAAATTTTTAATTAAAAAAACAAATTTAAATATAAAATAACTTTTTAATTAGAAAAGAACTTGACGATGCTAAATTGAATATATGCTAATCTAATTAACGTGTTATTTATATTTTGAATTTAACAGCGCCAAGTTTTTTTCTAATTAAAAAGTTATTTTATATTTAAATTTCTTTTTAATTAAAAATTTTTTTCATTTAAATATATTCCACTATTTTGATCACATTGCAATTTTTAATATTAGAAATAATAATAAATGAATTTTAAAACATAAATTTTTATTAATTGCCGCAATATTTTTATATCACTATTTTTGTAGAATATTAAAACAACTATTTTGTAAAACAGTTTTTTAATTATGAAGAAAAGTGTTTTTGTATTAAAATAACACTATTTTGTATAAGAATTTTTCACAACAAATTGAAATAACACTATTTTGTATAAGAGTTTTTTTTATAGCGAAAGACGCTTATGCGCGTGCACTTGGCGCCTTTTTTCACTTTTTTTTAAAAAAGATAATTTTTTAGCAATTATATCATTTTTTTTTACTGTGTGTTATATATTATCTTATCTCTGTTTATGTGCAATCATGTTAAATGAATATATCTATTATATTTCTGAATTATAAAAGCAACCCTTTCATTTCTTTGATTGATACATATACTCAGTGTTTGCTGTTATCTAGATGAAGTTATCTAGATAATTATTTAGATGAAGCAATTGCATTATCTCATCTGTATCTAGATAATAAGAGGATGTATTATCTACATCTTTATCTTAGATGGAAAAATACATCATCTGCCTTAAATTATCTAAGATAATGGCTGCATCTAGAAGAACTCAGCTCTTAGTAAGCACTTTATGATTCTTTAATTTGTTTGGTTCTCGTCATTTCGATCCAACGGAGAACCAAAGGTAAGATCCAATCATATCAAAGAATCACTAAGCACTATATTCAGTGCAAAACTATAAAGAATAGGCCTAAAGTATGTTGCATCATACTGCCTTGTGCGTGGTATTTTCTATTATTTTCACTGCCGAATGTGATTTTCCCAGTTTTGTGCAATTTCTTTATTAATAATATCATAGCAGAAGATGGAAAACTATTTAATGAAAAAGTCTATAGGTAAATATACAGGATGGCCCACGTAAAATGTTACAAGCTAATAACTCTAAAAATATTTGTCAAATCAAAAAATTGTTCATGAGAAAGTTTCATGTTTTTGAGGGGCCTTTCTAACTACGTAAACATAAAATTGCCCCCGCTCCCCCTCTAAAGGAGGCGGGGTAACTTTAAAATTTTAAATGGTACCTCCCACTTTTTATTGCACATTCTTGTAGCTTATCTCGAGAGCTTTTTAAAACACTATAATAAAGTATTTTTTCATTAAGTACTTTTTGAGTTATTTTATATTTTAATCTGACATATTTTGATATAAAAAATAAAATATCTCGTAAAATATTTAGTTTTCGATAATCTTACCATAATATTTTTATGTACAGAATAATGAGACAAATCAATTAGAGAAAAAAACATAATTGTTTAAAAAAATACATTGTAAGTAATTACATACTTTTTCTTTACAACTTTCCACGCGAAGCGACGTTCAACGCAAACCAATGTGTCTAGTTCTTTGATAGTGGAGCCCCCCCGTAGGGGGGGCGGAACCTACTGTGTCCATGCATACACTTTTTAAAGCAAAGTGAGATTCTACATGGGTTGTACATGAATTGAATCTCGATTTTGCGTGAAAAGTTGTAAACCCATGTGGAATTTCACTTCTCATTAAAAAGTATATGCGTGGAGGCAGTATGTTCCGCCCCCCCCCTACGGGGGGGCTCCACTATCAAAGAACTAGACACATTGGTTTGCGTTGAACCTCGCTTCGCGTGGAAATTTGTAAACCCATGTGGAACCTCATTTCGCATTAAAAGGTGTATACATAAAACAATGAGTTCCGCCCCCCCCCTTCGGGGGCTCTACTTCCGGAAGAAATAACCTAACCCAAACCTATTTCTAATTTAATTTCTCTCTAACTTTAAAATTCCTCTGTCCATGCATGTATTTATTTATTCCAGACATTCAATAAATAATATTTTAGTTAATAACTTTTTAATAAAAAACGAGCGACGGCTAAAACCTTCTGCAGGTCACTCAGGAGGGTGACCTTGACAACATATGTCAAAGTCAAGGTCATCGGGGCTGCATCCCCTAAACGTCACTTTTACCATTTTTTTTTACAAAGCGATGTTATCTTAATATCATCTAGATAAAGTGCTTTATAATTTCATCTATCATCTAGATAAACTTGAAATAAATCACTTTTATCTTATGTAAGATAAAATTTTATATATCTTATCTTATTTTTATCTAGATGATTTCAATATTATCTATGCACAACATTGCATATACTATACGCTTGTGCTATACCATAAATTACCTAACTAATCTGTCTCGTAAATATATAGAATACACACATCATAACTTATATAATTTATATTATATTATAACTTATATTGTAACTTAAATATAAATTAAAATGTGATAGATGTTATGTTCCTTTTTTAATATATTTAAGATCTTAATTTTACTGATATGAAAATGATAAATGTAACGTTTCTTTTTTAAAAAATATTTAAGATTAGAATAAACCTTGCTAATTATATATAAAGTTATAATATATAAATTATAATATAAGTTATGACGTATGTATTCTACATATCTACGAGACAGGCTAATCAGGTATACACAGCACAAGCGATTAGTGTAAAAATGATGTGTATGCTACATATCTACAAGACAGATTAAACTAATCAAGTATTTTTACAAAAGTGATAAATACGTTCTTTTAAAAAAAATTACTATAATCAAAATTAAAATATAATACTATATGCTTGTGCTGTGCTATAAATTATCTGACTAATCTGTCTTGTATCCTGATTATATATCAAAAGCAAAAGATGTAAAAAGGAATACAGTGTATTCAAATGTATTTGTCAAATGATTGTCATCATATAGTTATTTGTCACGCATCATATGCAGCTACAGGTATAAGTAACATTAGTAAAACATAGTCTGTAAGATTAATGTGTATAAATCTTATAAATTTCTATTTCTATTTTATTTCCAGTTCTATTTATTTTTTTTAATAATTTATAAATTTTTATAATAAATTTATAAATACATTTATTTTTCAATGGAACTAGAAACATTTTTCAAGCTGTTAAGATTTTGACAAAGTCTGCGACAACATGTCTATTGCAAACCAACATATTGTAACCAATCTTTGTCTCAATGCTAAACAGAACAAACTTATCGATAATGTCAGTTTCAATAATAAATTTTATTTGCCAAATATATATACCAAATAGCATTCTGACAGACGGAAAAATATGTAACAGATCTATTATATTCATTAACGATACTAAAACATGCTTCATCTATTTCAAGCGATGCATTAACATCGAAACAAGAATTGATTACAATATGTTGGTTTGCAATAAACATGTTGCTACAGGCTTTGTGAAAATCTTATCAACAGCTTGGAAAATTCTTCTAGTTCCACTGAAAAATAAATGTATATTTATAAATAATTTAAAAAAATAAATAGAAATTTAACCTTACACAGACTGCGTTTCACCAATGTTATTTATACTTATCTGTAACTGCATATGATGCATGACAAATAACTATGACACTCGTTTGACAAATGCACTCAAATATGTATTCTTGATGTGTATGTCTATATTAACTGATATGTACGCTATATCGATAACTGCTCGCAGTTATCCATAGTGGCTTTTGACAGGTATAAGTTAAATTTTCCAAAGTGCGACATTATATAGCGTAGCACTCTTTCATTTATAAAAAGATGAAGCTGCAAAATTCTTCGTGATACTTATGGATAGTTGAATCAAGTATAGAATACAAACACACATAAATCTTATAATAAACATATTATAAAATACATATATCTCTTTCTTATAATATTTTTATATGTAATGCGATGTTTTGTTTTGTTTTTACATATAGCATAAATTACTTTTGCAATATTTTATTTTTCTCTATAAATAAGATAAGAAAATATTTATACATTTATGACAGGATGTTTATATTCTATTTTATATATACCCAGCAAGCAAAATGATGCAAACTTTGCGCAAAGTTTGCAGCAAACCCGAGCATGCCTTTACAGCAAAATTGTGACAAGGTGTGTCCGCAAAAAGCTTAGCTTTTGCTGGCAAAGCTTGTCGCAATAGTGTGATGCACATTTTGCGCAAATAATAGAGCAAATCTTGCCGTGCACGGCATGACAGCAAATTTATGGCAAGAATAGGGCAAACCTTGCCGTGCACGGCATGACAACAAATTTGTGGCAAGAATAGGGCAAACCTTGCCATGCACGATATGATAGCAAATTTGTAACAAGATCAGAACAAACCTTGCTATGCATGGCGTGATAGCAAATTTGTTGTAATTTTCTATACGGGGTGAGTGATTCAGGACTTCTGTGACAAATTGTGAGAAACGATAAATCTCGCAGACAGGACTATTTTGTGAAACAATCCGTTCTTTGTTTGACACGTCGTTTTTAGAAGCTATGCGACCGCGCAGACAAAGTCTTAGATGATATTTATTATAATTATGAGATGATGATAATATATGAATAATTGAAAATGAATTTATAATATGATGAATATATGAATTATATATATATATATATATATATATATATATATATATATATATATATATATATATACATTTTAAGTAAACAATAAACGGATGATTTAAACTTTTTCAGACATTTATCTGCCCGATCTAAGAGAAACAATTAGTCCAATCTCTGAATTCCCTATGTTGGGATTGTATCAGTAATTGAACTGATAGAAATAATTATATTTTTAATCTTCTACCAGTTGCTCTTTGCAAGCTTTATATACTTCTCATTACTAAAAATCAAATACGAGATGGATGCATATAGCGCGTCGCATAGCGATGAATAAACGAACTATCGGCAGAATACTATATTTCTGTAAAGTTTGTAATAAAGTAAAGTTGTAAATTTGCTATCATGCCGTGCATGGCAAGGTTTGCTCTGTTATTTGCGTGAATTTTGCGTCTCGTTGTGCCAGAGTATACTTTGCTCTGTTCTTTCCGTAAATGTGTTATCATATCGTGTACAATAAGGTTTGCTCTGTTCTTGTCGTAAATTTGCTATTATAGCGTGTATAACAAGATTTGCTACTAATTGGCGTAAGGTTTGTGTTACACCGTGAATTAGCATCATACGTGTTCTTCTATGCGTAAAATTTACGGGCAAGCCTTTTCCTATTATTTACAGCATCGTGAGACGAAACATTTTGCCGTCAATTTGCTTCAAACTTTTTGACAAACCAAAACAAGACAAATGTTTGCTACAAAATTGTTGTCAAAATTAAGCACACCTTGTCGCAAAGCTTTGGCAAAACGTGATTTTAACATTCTTGGCTATCTGGGTATTTACTATCAGATATGTGTGTGTGTGTCTATTTTTTACTTGATCCAACCGCAAGTATCACGAAGAATTTTGCAGCTTTACTTTTTTATAAATGAAAGCATACGCTATATAACACTGCACTTTTGCATTGCAAACTTAACCTATACCTGTCAAAAGCAGGTATGGATGCAAGCAGTAAGGGCCCGGGACACATAAAAAACTTAAGCAGTAAGACTTAAGACTTAAGAATTTCAACCATACGGAATTTTCAGCGTAGCTTACGTTTCAATATGGCTGCCTTACTGTTCGACCGTGATTGGTCAATTCGCTTACGTCTTAAGTCTTACTGCTTAAGTTATTTTATGTGCCACGGCCCTAAGGGCCTCAGCACAATAAAAGAAATAAAGAACAGGGAATAGAGAACGAAGAACAACCGCATTGGAGGGAATGCGCGCACAACACTTGTGTGTCGCTAGCGCTATCTTATGTCGAAGGCTTCAACCGTACAAGATTCGCGCATGCGCATTGGGGACTTGCGTGAATGATGACGACGTGGACGTTTCTTAATTCTTAAAACAAAATTTTCACATTGAGACTTTCTATTCATATTATCTCCGTTCACGATACATGTAGAAAAAAGATAGACAATTTTATTATATAATTTAAACCCAAGGTATCGATTAAGCCTATTAAAAATACGATCGGTTCAGCCGTTATTGAGGTCCAATAATCTAAGGTACTCTCAACTGGCCGACTCGCGTATAGATACGCGGGGTGCCTCGCTATTGCTGCGCGTGACTTGGCGCAAGACACTACCGTGTTTCTTGATAATCTCTAAAAACTTACCTTTTTAAAAAAAGGTAAAAAAAGGCGCCAAGTACACGCGCCAGTTGTGAAAAACTGTTATATGTATTTATAAAAGTATTACTATAATTTAAACTGCACAAAATAATGTTATTATAAATTATTGAAAATAAAAACTTATAAAAATATTTTAACAAAAAAATTTGTACAAATATATTTTACAATAATAATGATATAAAGAATTGCGCCAACTGAAAAAAAATTTGTTATAAAATATTTCTATTTTATTATTTTTAATGTTAAGAAAAATTATATTTAATAAATCGTAAAATAATTAAAGTGTAGGGTGTATAACTAAAATAGAGTTATTTTATAATTAACTAAATGCACAATATACACATCTAACGCTTTGGGATATATTTATTGAAAGAAATTTCTTAAACTCTAAGTCGCATAAAACAAACTTACACCAAAGCAAAGTATAAAAACTTGGCGTGCCCGGGTCGCATTAAAACATATTGTCTCAGATTTATTTGCATTAAGACGTGTACATTTTATAAATATATACATTATTTTGTAATATATGTGAATGATAATACATGTGGATAATATATAAATGTATATATATTTATAAATTGATATTTTAGTAGACTCATAAATCATTATATATTTTTTTGACACATGCTTTTTGTATAAAATTTAATAACATTTTATATAAAATGTAAATAAATTACACAAAAAATTTCTTTCAAATTATACATCCTGTAGGATATATTTTGCAAATCAAAGGAATCCTAATCGCACTAAACAGTGATTTTAAATTGATATTGTAGCATATATATATATAGATATACATATGTATTTTTTTAAAGTAATGTATGTAAATGATAATATATGTAAATAATATACATATATAATTGAAATTTTAGTAGATTCATCAAATCATTATACATATATTTTTTTATACATGCTTTTTGTATGAAATTTACAAGGAGAGGTCGCAGCTTGTCAACGGTTTGCCTATGTTGCCTATGTACAAGGGCCGCGACGCTACAAGTAGTAGCTTATCTGGAGTTTTACGTCTAATAAACTTTCGATTAAAATTCCTCAGGAACCAAGCCGTTAATCAAAAATCTAACGGCACTTTTCTGATACAATGTGGATGCAAGCTTTCGATTGCGACCAGTTTGAATAAGATTGGTGCAGTCAATCCTTAGGAATGATAATCGTATACCAGAAAAGTGACATTTTTCGTTTTCCATCATTATCATAAGGTTCAGTTTCAGACTCTCACGTATGTATGCTCGCACGCACACACCAAAGCGATTTTGTCCCTCAAGGCGCGTTTGCAGCGCTCATGTACGATTATTCGCTTGAGTGTGCAAATATGCCTTGAGAGACAATGTGTATGTGCGTGCATACGCATATGATACGTATCAAGCGGTACGCGGTAGCATCGCGACGTCAAGATATAATAACGTTATAAGGTTAATGTTCGCGACGTCAAGATATAATAACATTATAAGGTTAATGTTATATTTGAATCTGTTGCAGAAAATATATTTAGTACTATCGAGTAAGTAGATTGAAATTTTGTATATCAGGTATATAAATATGAAACCGTAATTTGCCCATATATGGCCCTAGCTGTCAATGTAGTTACCGTCAAACCGCGTCATTGGCGCCATTTTCTTGTTTTGACATCTGATAAAGATTTTCAACTCACAACAATACAAGTTTCATACAACAGCATAGTTTTTAATAGCGTTGAACATGTCGAATTTTGTACCTGGAAACTACGATTTGCGGACAGCATTGATTTTCTGTTACCATTTGAAGAAAGCTGCTGCAGAATCGCATCGAATGCTTGTCGAAGCTTACGGTGAGCATGCTCTTGGTAAATCACAGTGCTTTGAGTGGTTTAAAAAATTCAAAAGTGGCGATTTTGACGTGAGAAACGAAGAACGTGGAAGACCACCGAAGAAGTTTGAAGCTGCTAAAACCTGGCGAAACCGTTAATACTGAACGCTACCGACAACAAATGATCGATTTGAATCAAGCTTTGCGTGAAAAACGACCAGAATATCGAAAAAGGCAACACAAAGTGATTTTGCTTCATGATAATGCACCATCACACATAGCAAAACCGGTCAAGGAAACGTTTGAGGCGTTTAGTTGGTAAATACTTTCGCATGCAGCTTACTCATCAGACTTGGCTCCATCCGATTACTACTTATTTGCATCGGTGGGGACACGCACTTGCTGAGCAGCACTTCACTTCTTACAAAAATGTACGAAAATGGCTCGATGACTGGTTTGCCTCAAAGGAGCAACAGTTTTTTTGGCGTGGCATCCACAAATTGTCAAAGGGATGGGAAAAATGTATAGCTAGCAATGGGCAATACTTCGAATAAAATATTTTTTATCATTTTCATACAATAAACGTGTATTTTCTATACAAAAATTTCGGTATTTATATACCTGATATATATCTGCTTATATATGTCTGCTTATATATGTTTATTTATTGTTTTATAAGTATATTTCTTGATTATATCTGTCTGAATATTATCTAAATTATAGCGCTTATTTGCAGGATAAAGCCAAATCAATGCTTTCGAGATTCGAAAAGACCGGTATACTTTTATAGCTGGAATTTCTTCAACTGGTCGCTGGGATTTTTTCAGCTGGAATTGCATACGGTCTTATACCGTAGAAGAATTTTGCTAAACATTGTAACATATTCACTATTGGGTTATAGAGATTTGGCAGTAACAGACAGTAAGTACAATTAATTAGCACATATAAAACCAGATATGTAAATTAAATTAAATATTATAATTCTGTTCTTTTCTTTACAAACAGATTGAGAAATTCAGTAGCAAAGAGATAAAGGAGAGCCTAGCCTGCCCAACAAAAAGTAAGCAGCGAAAGATTTAATACGGTTTGTCGAAGAATCAAACAGCAATTTTCGAGAACTATCAAATGATATCCGACACTACCTTTAAGGCATTGCGAAGACAACTGCCAGTATGAACAGTGCAACTGCGAACGAAAATTGATTGGAACAAAATTGCGTTATACAGTATTGGCAAAAAGCTTGAAGTCTGGACGTATGATGTGCATGGGAGCAAACTATAACAATACTAAATAGGATTCAATAAAATTAACGAATGCCAATTCTACATAAATAAGACTGTATTATCAACAATAATATATATGTGCAAAAATAATATATATGTGCTTATATTATATTATCTCACAATAATTATCTCACAATAATACCGTACAGTTTTATTTATGTAGAATTGGCATTCGTTAATTTTATTGAATCCTATATTGGCAATAAGATATTGCGTAAAGTAGCTCCATTGAACTATATCTATAAATTCATTCACTTTTGTATTACTGTAACATTATACAGATGAAGAATGATGTTACAGTAATACAAAAGTGAATGAATTTATAGGTATAGTTAATAATATATAATAATTATAATATATACGTTACATATCAAAATACAGTTTTTTCAAATCTTTAAAAATTACAGCTTTTGTAAATGGGTATAGGCAATAGATAACAAAGTTTGAATACTGTTAAACTAATAAGCATTACTTAAAAAAAAAATCACTTAAATATATTTGGTTTATCATATTAAAAATTTAATCATAGAAGGCATAGAGATAATCAAATTTTCACAGTTATAATGTATACGATAAAGTTTATTTAAAAAATCCATTGTTTTATATATAAACTGGATACAATTAAATAAAATATTTTTTAAAAGATAAAAATAAAAATAAAAATTCTCGTATCACATGCAGTATATTATGCAGAAATATAAATCTAATATTATAATATATAATATATATAGTCGTTCGGGAGTCGACCTCGACGAGATCGCCCGAAACTGAGAGAGAGACGCTCAGAGATGAGCGAGAAGCAATATGTAGCGCGAATCCGTAGATCCGCTGGAGGATAAGGAGATTGAGAAAAGAGTCGAGTGCAGATTGTTTTAACTATTCGTTTTATTTAGAATAATAGGAGCGAGCGACGGCACGTATTCCGCGAATCCGTCGGATATCTTCAAAATGTCCTGTTAATGATTGCCCCTTTTCGCGATTCGGAAATCTTGATGAAGAGCTTCTTGCTAGAAACTCTCGCGAGAGCGGAAATCTTGCACGCGAACACCGGATGGAATTTGGCGCGAGGCAGAGGACATTCGCGATGCGATAACGAGCGTCGACTTTCGGACTCCCCCAGAATTAACATTCATAATGTCTTAGCACTAACTGATTTGAAGAATACAGTTGGAGATATGACTGAATTGACCGCCGCGAGAATATGAATGCGATCGTATGGCGAGACAATTCGGACCAAATTTGAGACGAGTAAGCCTACTGCGTACGCGACACGAGCGAGAATAAGACACGAAAGAATATCATACGAGAAAAGATGATATTCGAAACTATGATCGATTGCTATCGACCAGCTCGAATCGTTGTCGTAGGCAGACTAAATCGACCGACCGCGGAAACTCGCGCTCTGCCGATCTGAATAACAAGTTTTTCTGATTTCGAACCTTCTCGAATCAGGTGTTTGTCACAGTTTTTCATTCTAAGAAGAATGCGATCACGCACCGAGCGGGTGACCGCGACGCTGTTTGTTCTCGCTCGTGTTTTATTTTCTGAGGCAAGCGTTTTAATATAATGGCGAAATTTAGAAACGAAAATTTAATGATTCAATTTTGAACATACCGCCCGTCTTGGAACGTTCCAAAATAATCGAGATAACAATTGCAGTAAACGACAAGAGCGCACGCCACAAGTAACATGAGATACATGAGCGAAAGACGACAAGTTACGCGACGTGGTTTGACGCGCTGAATTTGCCGCCCGCCTTGGCGGAATGACGCTCGCATCTTGACAATTTTGATCTTAATCTAATAATGTACAGTAATGAAACGCAACGCGGCGAAGGAGTCTAATTGCTCGTCGCCTCATTATTGACTGGTAGTACGCACAGTTTGACAATCGGTCTTTTGAATTCGGATGTGGCCGTCTTTACGGTGACGACCCGTGCGAATCCGTCGGAGCCGGGGTGACAACGCGTCACTCGGCCCAACTCCCATTTACAGGGGGGTAACAGCGGATTACGCAATAGAACAAGTTGCCCGGGTTTAATCGGTGGTTTGACCTTTCGCCATTTTGCTCTTTGTTGTAAAGTATTTACATAGTCGTTACTCCATAATTTCCAAAACCGTTCAGTGACATGTCGGACTAGTTGCCACCTCAAAAGACGATTTTTGTTGAGATTGAGCAATGATGGTTCCGGGTTTACAGTAAGCGCTGATCCGATTAAGAAATGACCGGGAGTGAGGCATTCGTAGTCCTCAAGAGTGTCGGAGAGAGGCGCAATTGGCCTTGAGTTTAGACACGCTTCGATTTTGCATAAAAACGTCGAGAATTCTTCGAATGTTAGCATATGATTTCCTAACACTCGGCGTAGATGTGTTTTGACGCTCCGTACGCCCGCCTCCCACAATCCGCCGAAGTGCGGGGCAGAAGGGGGAATAAAATTCCACGATACTTTATCGGAGGCCGTCAGGTTCAAGAAATTCGGATCTCGTACTGCTGACCGGTACGCGACGGTCAGTTCTCGGTCCGCTCCGACGAATGTTGTCCCGTTGTCCGAATACATTGATTGTGGTAGACCGCGGCGAGCGCAAAATCAAGAGCAAGCATTTAAGAAAGCTTGAGTGGAGTAATCGCTTACTAACTCCAAATGTATTGCTTTCGTCGCTAAGCAGATAAAGAGCGCGATATATGCTTTCCGTGACGTAATGCCTCGTCCCGCGGAGGCCCTTATTTGCACGGGGCCTGCGTAATCTAGACCGCAATGTAAAAAACAGCGTACTGTCGCTGTGACGCGAGGTTCGGGAAGATCTCCCATGATTTGTGTGGGAATCGCGGCTCGAGTACACACAACACATTTATGAATGGCAGATTTTACTATTAAATTAATTGGAAATGGCAATCAGAGCCAGGCGCGGTAGTTGGAGCGCAAACAGTTTTTTATTATGTAACATTCTCTACATGCAAATTAGACGTTTCGGCCTCTTTTTTAGGCCATCTTCAGTATAAATTAACTTATTATATAGGTTTACGGTCGCATTGGTTTAGTCGGTTACTAACCTGGACATTACTAACATGAAAGAGCATTGTCGCAGAAAGTTAAAATAATAATAAATAAATAAATAACTTAAAATAAAGACCGGTATAACATTACTAACATGAAAGAGCATTGTCGCAGAAAGTTAAAATAATAATAAATAAATAAATAACTTAAAATAAAGACCGGTATGACAATAACAATGGTCGTAAAGGAAATTAAAATAAAGACCGGTAATCTCTCACATCATTGAGGTATTGTGGAAGTTCCGTGTAGAAAAAACCGTGTAGAAAAAACCGTGAACATGTCAATCTGATCTGTACAAATGTGATTCAATGTTAGACGGATTAAACAAATGGTGTGAGAGAGTGACACTGAAGTTTGAATATTAGAATGCAACTCACAAATTCCACGCTCCGTACGCAAAGGCGATGTCAGAAGTACATACATTGTATAAATCAGGAGAACCAGGCTCAACGATTATCAACGTACTAATGATCGATGTTGAACATAACAAGTTGACAAGAAAACAAATGAGTCAATAACAATAAGTACATACAAACAGCAAACGGCGTGACATTGTTATTGTAAATAAAAAGAAAAACAATCTCGAATTACAAGAGTAATCGGGCGAATTAAACGACATTGTTATTATAAATGAGACAAGATCGGGCGAAATAAACATATGACTTAAAAATATAATTAATCAAATAAATCTAATAAATTCAAATAAAAAACTGAGATGTACTCCTCAGATCTTTGAAAGTTTGTCTAAAACTGTAATATATGTCGGGTAAGCATTCCGTGTCGGTTTGCAAGTTCAAGCTATTCTTTTGTCGTTTTATATGTAAAATTTCTGAAATCAATCGGTTGCGTGAATGGGGTTCATTAACAAGTATTGTGACTTTTTCCCAATCAAATTCGTGATTAAAATTTATTCTATGGTCAGTTATTACAGAATGGTTGTTAGTGTTTCTTCGGATATGGTTTTTATGCTCCGAGATGCGAGTGTGTAACTGTCGTTTAGTCTGTCCCACGTAAGAAGCATCGCAATCCGTGCAGTTGATCTTATATACAACGTTTTTGACGAGAGGATTTAGGGCAAGAGTCCTTGTGCACTTTAATAAGTGTGTTTAACTTGTTCAGACGCCGATAAGAAAGTTTAACGTTTACGTCTTTGGTGATATTTTTAAATTGTTCCGATATTGAAGGGACAAACGGTATGGTAAAATAAGAAGTAGGTTCTCCGCTAAGTATTGTATTATTAGAAGAATGAATCTTATTGAACCTAAATTTAAGACGTTCATGCAGGATGCGGAAGATAAACCTGAGGGGGTAACCATTATCTAATAGAATCTTAATCACCAACTCGATATTCTCACGGTGGAACATAGGATGAGATAACAGGAATACTTTGTCAATGAGACCGATGATAGTGCCTCTTTTTTGGCTAAGAGGGTGATTAGACATAAAATGCAAGTATCTACCAGAAAATGTAGGTTTATGATACCAATTAAACATGAGGTGGTTATCGCTTAAAATCACTGTGATGTCTAGAAAGTTTAGTCTATTTCCCTCTCCTATTTCCATAGTAAATTGTAACCGTTGGTGGAAAGTGTTAAAATTATTTAGGGTGTGGTTAAGAAGAGAAGATGGAACTGCCATGGCTATGTCATCGACATATCTCACATAAAAAGGAGGAGTGAACTTTAACGACTCAAGGGCTTTGGTTTCAAGGTCTTGTAGGACGATGTCCGCGATGATGGGAGAAAGTGGAGATCCCATTGGGGTACCGAAAGTCTGTTTATACACTACTAGATTTTACTATGTTACGAGCGCGAAGTATCCAGAAATCGCGGCGCAGACCATTTAGCATGAGTTGCGGTCCGGCATATAACGCTCGTAAATGAGTTTGATTCACAATCAATGTCACGAGAGGATGAGATGAGAGAAGAATCGGATGTCAAACCGGCATTGGCAATGGGGCTTTGTTAAGCCGTCCACCCACGCGTAGAATTCCGTCCCGATCGAGGAACGGTCGAAGTGAGAGAAGTGAGCTTCTCGACGAGAGGCTCTGATTTTTTGACAGCTCGTGTATCTCCGTCGGAAATACGTCGGCTTGAATTTTCTTTATCTAGAAAATTCTGGCAGTATTGCAGTCGGATGCAAAAAGCGCGATGCTTCTCGATGCTGGATAGTGAGACGACAGAAGCGAGAATGACGACGAGCGATTACGATCACATGAGCTTATGAATTTGATGAGATACGCGGTGACGCGAATTAATTTTGGCCACGATGAATATCTTGAAGCAAGGTTCCACGTAACGTAAGGTTGAGAGCATTGCAGCGAATTAATTTTTTCTTCAAGAGGCGCTTCCTCGGGTAAACGCTCATTGTTACACGGCCATTTATCGGAATCGAAGAACAGCCATGGAGGACCATGCCACCAGTGTTGCCACCGGTCTAAAAGATCTTGTCCCTACTAACCCGATACAAAATCCCTACTTTTCCCTACGCTTTGTTTCTTTATATTTATAATGTTTTCTGTATGATACAATTGGTCTAACCACCAAAACTATGTAATCTGATTGGTATGAGCCACTGTAGTACGGATTGATTTTGATTAAATAAAACATATCGAAGTTTTTTGAAGAAATAAACATTTATTTTATGTATCAAATACAATAGAGATAAGACATAATAATGACAGACATAATAATAAAACAAAATATACATTTTTATTTATTAAACAAAATAAAAATAATTTGAATTGTTTCATTTAACAAAAGTAAATAATAATTTGGCGATTAAATAGATTTTTAAAATCTTATTCATTATCCGACTCCACAAAAATACAGTCTTCTTGAATTGTGTTATTATTTTCCTTATTTTTATACGCATAAACATTTTTGTTATAATCGTGTATTAACTTTTTATTTATTGGAAATGTCATACAATTTGAATTGCAATTTTTCATATCAACTTTTACGCGAAGTAAAGCGCTTATTGTTGAACTTGTGAGTTGATTTCGTTTTTTGGTTTTTATGTCTGAACACATAGAGAACACTCTTTCTACATCTGCATTAGAATGCGGCAAAGCCAAAACAATATCTGCAAGTTTGCATATATTTCTAAAATAATATTCGTCATTGAAATTTTTTATATTTCTTAATTTTGTCCAAAATTCAAAAATATTTAGATTTTCTAGAAGAGTCTTCTCTTGATTTAAAAAATATGAGCTTATCAACTCATACTCCTGTAAAACTTTAGAAATATTAAGAATATCACAATATTTATCACATAAATTAGTAATAGAAACTTTTCGATTTAAACACATTTTGGGAATAATAAATTGAAATTCACTTAAAATTTTATCTTTTAATGGTAAGCGTTTAACGGCTTGTTCTACAGAAACTTGGTAGAATTTTATACATTTAGTTTTAAACACAATAATGTCAACATCCTTACAATCTTTTAAAGTTTCTAATGCTTGTTTTCCTATATTAATTTGTTCAAGTGGAAGTAAATTATATGGATGATAAATATTAATATCACAAAAATTTTCTTCCTTAATAATATCTGGTTTTAAGAAATTGATACATAAAAGTTTCACAAATCTTTGAGATCCTGATAAAATATATGGAATTAAAATTTTGTCTGACTGAAATAATATATTGAAATTATTAAAAATGGGCAACACATGTTGCAAGAATTGCAGATAAGCCTTAGTAAAAGGATTGTTTAATTCATTTAAAATAAAATCAGCATTTGAATTTCGTTCTTCAACTGAAGCTAACAAAAATACTTGTTGCAATACATTCCATTGCTCCAGAACTCTCTGGACAGCATTTAAAAGAGCAAGCCAACGAGTTTTGCTTGGATTAATAATTTTATGTTTTTGTGATTGAAAATATTCTTGTAATTCTACCAAGATAGCCTGACGTTTGGGACTTTTAGAGAAATAAGTATATAAAGAATGCATTAATCCCTTTACATTTGTAGGTAGCTGTTCAGCCGCTGCGCTTGCCATTAAATGTGTTGAATGACAGATACAACCTAAGATAAATATGTTTTTATTCACAGATAGTAAGTGACTAGCAAAGCTGTTATTTTTACCCAACATTACATTGGCATTATCACTGCAAAAGCCTACTATATTCTTTATATCTAAATTAAAGTTTTTTAAACAGTCATGAAAACTGTTAAATAAGTTTTTTGCAGTGGCCCCGTTTGTACTCAATTTTATATAATCTAATAACTGTATCTTAATGTTGCTATCATTACAATATTTGACAAGAATGCATAAATTTTTATCTGAACTTGAATCAGTGCTCTCATCAACAAAGACAGAAAAATGTTTATTTTTCATTTCATTGCTAATATTATACTTTATGTTTTCTGCTATAACATTTTTCACAATTGATGTACATTTGGTTCGATGAACTTTAATTTCTTTAGAAAGTGGATCATTTTTAAAAATAAGTTTATTGATACTAATAATATGTTCCATTGCTCTGAAACTTAAATTATGTTCAGCTGCCAGCAGAGCATATTTGATTTCTGCTTCTATTTTCTCAGTAGAATCTTTCTTAACAAATATATTATCTATATTTTTAATAGTTTGCTGACTTTTAACGTTTCTTTGATGAAGAGCTGTATTCATATGTTTTTGTATCTCACTTTTTCCTGCAGATAAAATTTTGTTGCAAGCTAAACATTTTACTTTGTATTTATCGTCTTCAACATTCGCAAGCCATGCCGCATCCTTAAATTCTTCTTTCCACCTTGGACAAAACGCTTGACGCCTCCATTTAGCCTTAGCTTTTTTTATTGGAATGTTACTATCATTATCGCTTAATTCGTTATTACTGCTATTTTCGTTCATTTTTCTGCAAAAATGAAAAAGTAAAATTCTAATGCTAACCTCAAATCTTAAGTTAATATTCATGTATTAAAATAAATTAAATATTGTAATTATTGACATTTGCTACGACGCTTACGACGGTATGGTACGACAATTGTAGACGAGATTTTCATTAGAGAAATTTGACAATAGCCAGGACTTCAGGATTTGTATAAATGTCAATTTTTTCTATATCACTTAATATCTAGACTGCGATAGATATAAACGTTTGTCTCATTCTTTGTGCGTATCGCCCATAGACATATAGAATGGACTGAGCGATAGACAAACGCGCGCTTGCTATAGAAAGAGAGATACTACATGGGAGGCCTATTTTGTCTCTTTTCCTAGCATCTCATTGGTGATTTTGTCCCCTTGCATATAGAAAATCACTAATGAGATGCTAGGAAAAGAGACAAACATAGGCCTCCCATATAGTACCTCTCTTTCTACAGCGGATGCGCGTTTGTCTATCTCGCAATCCAGTCTATATATCTATGGTATCGCCATACGTGCCATGGGACGTCAGAATAATCTCATCTCTAAGAAAAATCCCTACATTTTGATTAATTTTCATTTATCTGTCCCTACGCTTATTTTGCTTATAAAAATCCCTACAAATAGGGAAAAATCCCTACCAGTGGCAACACTGCATGCCACCATAGCTCGCGATTGATAATTTCATCGCCAAATACTCCGCGCGAAGCGCAATCCGCGGGGTTGTCCTCCGTTGGCACATGCCGCCATTCGACGTCTGGAAGACGAGTCTGAATGTCATTAACGCGATTGGCGACAAAAGTCTTCCATTGCGAAGGAGGTTGACTTAACCACGCGAGCACGATCGTGAAATTTGTCCAGCAATGGCACGGAATATCCTTGTAACCGTTCGACCCGCGAACGAACTCGACAAGTCGTGCGAGTAATAATGCTGCGGATAATTCGAGTTGTGGTATGCTCAGAGATTTTAACGGCGCGACCTTTGATTTACCGACGAGCAAAGTTGTCGTGATTTGACCTGATGACGAAATGATTTTGATATAAACACATGCGGCAACTGCATGTGTCGATGCGTCAGCAAATCCATGTATTTCGGCGTGATTTGTGTTCGATCCGAGACCGACCCAGCGCGTAATTCGCGAATTACTGAGATGCGAGAGCCGAGAGTAAATTTCTCTCCATTTGGCTATGTGTGGCTCGGAAATAACATCATCCCAATCGATTTTTAGTTGCCAGAGTTGCTGCATGAAGATTTTCGCGGTAATCGTAACCGGAGTGACCCATCCGAGCGGATCGTAGAATTTGGCGATTGCGGACAAGATCGTACGCTTTGTTTCTGGGGCATTATCAGCCAGCGACACGCGAAACTCGAAAGTATCGTTTTTCGGATTCCACCCGATTCCGAGGATTTTGATCTGTTCGTCTTCAGCCAGAGGTTTGTTCGTGGCTAGACCGTGATCTGCGATCTCGATGTCCTCGAGAAGAGCGAGCGACTTGCCAAATTAGAATGGTATCGTCAGCTCCGAATAGTAAGTCGTCGACGTAAATATTATCGCTTAGGATAGGAACAGCAAGCGGAAAATGCTGACCTTCGTCGATGACTAGTTGTTTTAATACCCGAAGGGCCAGAAACGGAGCACATGACATTCCATACGTAACTGTTAGTAATTGATAATCGATGAACGGTTCCGATAGCGATGACTTCCACAAGATCCGTTGATAATCTATATCCCGCGCATCGATGTGAATCTGGCGATACATTCTCGCGATATCGGATGAATAGACGTATTTGTATCTACGCCATTGTAGGATGGCCGACATGAGATCGGTTTGTAATTTCGGCCCGGCGATTAAATGATCATTTAACGATGTGCCGTTAGAAGTAACGCTGGATGCGTTAAAAACAACGCGAAGACGCGTAGTAGAGCTACTTTCCCGGATCATTCCATGATGCGGGAGATAAACCTGTTGGTTAATGTGAGTTTGAGCGATCGGCGCGGGCCGCATATGCCCCAGCCGTTGATAATCAGACATGAATTCGCGATATTCTGTCGCGATCTCCGATTTATCACGAAGTCTGCGGAGTGACGAATTTAGCATTTTCTCCGCCCGAAGTTTTGAATTTCCGATGTCAATCGGAGGACTCTTTTTGAATGGTAGCCGCACGATGTACCGTCCGTTTGAATCGCGAGAATGATTCGAGCAGAAATGCTCTTCACATTGTTTTTCTTGCGGCGTAAGAAGTGATTGTCGGGGGAGTTCTTCGACCTCCCAAAAGCGACGAAGTTCCTCTTCGAGAGAGGGAGAGCTTATAGTGTGATGAGCGGAAATGCTACCGCGAGTGCAATGAACGGAAGTCATTGTCGACTGAGAGGGATTGTTACTCTCGAGCGACGTGAGAGGTCCCGATATTATCCATCCAAAAATGGAATTCGGAGCGAAGGGTTGCCCGACGCTTCCTCTGCAAATACCGTCGCAAATGATATCGCTATAGAGATCGGCTCCGATTATGAGATTTATAGGATCGGAACTCGTCGGATCTGAATCAGCTCGCGGTAAATCGGAGAGATAAGAAAGTGACGAGAGATCCACGTGTCTTCTCGGAGTGTAAGAGGTTAGCGATTTTAGAATGAGCGCGGTGGTTGAGAGCGACGGAGCGAGAGATTCTCGATGAGAAATAAATATGTGTGTTGCATGTTGAAAAGTCCCCGCGTTTATCCCGCCGACGGCGGGATAAGAGATCGGCATGCGAATTCGTTTTAAGCGCAAGATTTGCGCTAAACTTTTCGAAATGAATGTCATTTCCGAGCCCTGATCGAGGAGAGCTCGAACGACAGCGGTGCGGCCCGACGGACTGCGCACCGTTACCCAGGCCGTCGCTAATAAGACGGGTGATCGCTTTCTCGTTGAGGCGATCAGAGAATTTATTTCCGGTGTCGAACCGGACGGTTGAGGCGACGAGCAATTCGGCATAATAGTTTTCGAGGAACTTGAGCCCGAATCCGAGTCAACGTGTAGCATCGAATGATGCTTTTTATGACAAACTCGACATGTGTATTTGCTCCTACATGCTTGAGCTGAATGCTTCGAGCTTAAACAATTAAAACAACGTTTTTGCTGCTTAACGATATCTCGACGTTGACTCGCATTCTTGTTCACGAACGCAGGGCATACATTAAGAAAGTGTCGAGCTGGACACAGCGAGCACTGCGATTGTGCATTAGCGGATGCGCTTGCGGAATAAACTCGCGAGGCTGCGATTGGTTTTACACCGGTTTTAACGGCTGATCCTGGAGCGGATGCCATTAACGCGCGAGTGCGAGACTTAATAAAGTCGCTTAAAGTCTCGTAAGACGGCGGGTCATCTGTATTGCTTATGCTTATTTCCCACGCTTTTCGCGTTAACGGATCTAATTTTTGCACAAGGATATGAACGACAATATTTTCCCAGAGTTCCTCCGGTTTTCGATCGAGGGCTTTTAATGAAGCCATTGCGATATTAGCTTTGTCGTATAAAGTCTGCATCTCGGTGACAGATTCGCGCGGGATAGATGATAAGCCGAGCAATGTCGAGAGATGTTTGTTTATCGACCGCTTTTTGTCATCGTACCGTGAGGTCAACGCTTTCCACGATATTTCAAAATTCGCGGCCGTTATAGAAATGTTCGCTATACATTCCAGCGCGCTACCCTTAAGGCACGATGATAAAAAGTGCATGCGAGCGAAATTATTTAGATCCGAATTTTCACGAATTAGTGTCGTAAATCGATCGCGAAATTGTTCCCATTCGTCGTAATCGCCGTCGAACGGAGGCAATTTGATGGAGGGAAGATGCGATAAAGAAAACGCGGACGCTTCCGCGGGCAGCCTCGTCGAGGACAGAGATGGGTTTGGACTCACGACCGGTTTCATTTCCTCCAGGATCTCCGCCATGTGGTCCATTGCAGTTTGATAAGCTGCGGAAGTCGAGTCGAAATGATTGTCCTTGAAATAGATAAAGGATGTCCGGTTTGCTTCCGGGATCCTTAACGACAACTCTGTATGTCTGTTGGAGAATTGACTCCAGATTTCCTTAAGCATTGAAATCCTCGAGCGCACCTTAGCCGGAGTTAGATTGCTCCTGCCGATTTTTTTGAAGTTTTCTAGGTAGCGTTCGATCGAACGCTGCAACTGCTGCTGATGTACGAAGTGCTCCGACATCGTAGATGTATCGAATTATCACACACTCGCGAACTTATCCTTCACACACGCTCCTATCCGGCTCGAAGGACCAATATGTTCGGGAGTCGACCTCGACGAGATCGCCCGAAACTGAGAGAGAGACGCTCAGAGATGAGCGAGAAGCAATATGTAGCGCGAATCCGTAGATCCGCTGGAGGATAAGGAGATTGAGAAAAGAGTCGAGTGCAGATTGTTTTAACTATTCGTTTTATTTAGAATAATAGGAGCGAGCGACGGCACGTATTCCGCGAATCCGACGGATATCTTCAAAATGTCCTGTTAATGATTGCCCCTTTTCGCGATTCGGAAATCTTGATGAAGAGCTTCTTGCTAGAAACTCTCGCGAGAGCGGAAATCTTGCACGCGAACACCGGATGGAATTTGGCGCGAGGCAGAGGACATTCGCGATGCGATTAACGAGCGTCGACTCTCGGACTCCCCAGAATTAACATTTACAATGTCTTAGCACTAACTGATTTGAAGAATACAGTTGGAGATATGACCGAATTGACCGCCGCGAGAATATGAATGCGATCGTATGGCGAGACAATTCGGACCAAATTTGAGACGAGTAAGCCTACTGCGTACGCGACACGAGCGAGAATAAGACACGAAAGAATATCATACGAGAAATGATGATATTCGAAACTATGATCGATTGCTATCGACCAGCTCGAGTCGTTGTCGTAGGCAGACTAAATCGACCGACCGCGGAAACTCGCGCTCTGCCGATCTGAATAACAAGTTTTTCTGATTTCGAACCTTCTCGAACCAGGTATTTGTCACAGTTTTTCATTCTAAGAAAAATGCGATCACGCACCGAGCGGGTGACCGCGACGCTGTTTGTTCTCGCTCGTGTTTTATTTTCTGAGGCAAGCGTTTTAATATAACGGCGAAATTTAGAAACGAAAATTTAATGATTCAATTTTGAATAATAGTAATTACTAATCTATTAGTAATTACTATATATATTATATATATTATATTTATAATGCTGTTATCACTTAAATATATTTAGTTTATTATATTAAAAATTTAAGTTCATATATATTGTAACGGTTCACCTTTCCCGTACGCCGCGGATCAAGGCTCGCCGGTGCCAGGATTCGGGAAAAGGGGGAAACTCCAACTTACTTTACCTCGGTATAAGCGGTTTAAACAATTATGTTTTATTCAAGTGATTCTTTATATCTAACACTGAGTACAATGCAACATGCGGGAGCGATGCGTACAGAGTTTCGCGTGAGCGGTTGTTGTTCGCAATGCGACATGCAAGGGCGGTGCGTACAGATATTCGTGCACAGAGTTTCTCGTGGAGCTTGGGAAGCGAGCGTGGCTCAGGCGGTCGTGTTCTGCAATCGGGAGGTTCGCATGCAAGCAACTGAGGTTATTCTAAGCGGAACAGACAGATCTTAAACACTACGGGGTGTCGCGTGGCCTTCAACGTAATTCCAACTGCCTGGCTGCCTTATCCTTAAAAGGACGGGGCGTCGGCGTTCTCGGCGTTCTATCCTTAAAAGGACTGACGCTCCTTAGTAGTCTGAAGGCCGTGTGTGAAGGTGGAATCGGCGCGACACTGGCGGAAATCCTAATGTTTAATTAACTCTACAGTTAGAATACGCGGTATATACAGTGCGGGCTTACGATACAATCAGGTCGCGGTATATACAAGGCGGTACTAGACTCTATCAGGACGCGGAGACCGGAGCGGTCTTACTGGTTACGGTATATGTACAACGGTATTACAATATAGCAGATCGCGGTATATGTACAAAGCGGTATTACCATCTAACAGGTCGCGGTCTTTATTCGGAAAGATACACGGAGACCAAAGTGGTCGTATGGTAGAAACGATCGCGGTATGTACAAAACGGTCTTACGGTATAATGCGGTACGGACTTATCAACTAACAGGAGGCGCCGTCCCAGCAACTGGGAAGCCCGGCCTAACTACGGGAAGCCCGTAGCCTGGTATAACGCGAGGTATCAGGATGCGCCGTCCCAGCAACCGGGAAGCCCGGCCTAACTACTGGAAGCCCGTAGCCTAGTATAACGCGAGAGTCGGTTCAGGATCCGGAGAGTTGTACGTGACAGAAATCGGGATCGGGAACTGGTAACGCTACGCTCGCCGAAGCGCCTTACATTCCGGCGGCCGGCCTCCCACTCGCGCGATTCAACGTGTGGTGGGGTGGTCCCTACGGTGGGGCCGCGACACGGGTGTGGGAGCTTAGGGACGCCATAAGCGCCGAGCCTCGAAAAGCGCGCGGTGGATCGGCCCGCTAGGCCGTTAGTAACGGTATCGTTACAATATAAACACAAAACAAAATAAACTTTTATACTTTAAATACAATATTTTGAAAAAGATAGAAATAAAAATAAGAATTCTCGCAAATTAAATTAAAACTTCACATATGTCAGTCTTCATAATTGACATTTCAATCTACACTGTTAAACTGTGAACATTACTTAAAAACAAATATTACTTAGCTATATTTGGTAAGATATTAAATATTTAAATTAAATAAATGCATGAACGCAAATCAAAAAAGTCTTAATACGCAAAAAAAGTTTAATATTTATCCGTACAAAATAATTTTTAAAAAAGTTTTTCCTTATTCATTTCTTGCAGAAAAAATATAAAGAACCCCGCACTAATCATATGGAAAATCTGTCCCGGTCAAATCAATTGGTTTTTACATATGTTGTAGCTTATGACCTACTGAGCAAAAGATGTAATGGGCACAAAGCTCAATAATGGACAATTATCGAGTTATAACCAGTCAAACATGAAAAATTCGGGCTGCCGAATAGTCAAATCTCGGAAGGTATTGATTTTTTTGAAAAATGTTTGAAACAAACATAGTAGGGTTTTACAAAATCTGTTAGTTGGTGACATTATTTGTGAATTTTGAATGACTTTGAAAAGCTCCGTGAACAAAAATCTTTATGTGTCACAGCAGAGATTAAGGACCCCACGGTTCGTCACTCCCGTAGTATTTTTTGACTCCAAACCCTCTCTGCTGTGTGTGTATGTATGTGTGTGTATGTGTGGGGTAATAAAATAAATGATCTTTTTGTATATTACTCATTATTTGGATCCTGCTGTGGTGGTCTCTGAGCGGCATCTAATATTGTGTTCAATAATGATGAAGAGGGATAACGAACATTGGGCTGGTGTCGTGCATATCCTAAAATACGCTGGTTACATTTGCACATGTACCCACAGTCCGTGCGCCTGACTTACAGGTGCAATAATAACCAAAAATCGCCTCCCTCTCATCATCTATATTATCTGCATCTCTTATGTTGTAAGCTATAAATATTTGATGTTTTGTAGCATTACGGAATCGTGAAAACACTCGCACCCTTATGAAACCTTGTTCATCAAACAACGAATCCAATTGAAATTCTCCTTGTGCATCACGCTGCATTTTATCTTGAATATAAAATCTTGCTAGACGAACCTGAAATGTACCAATAGTCAAATCTCGTAAATATTCTAATGTTAGACGTGGAAAGTCACGTAACTGTCCTTTATGTAAATGTATCCATTGTGCATTTCTATAGCACATCCTTTCTACTTCAACTCGCGCTTGAACAATATTAACCTCTCTAGATTTATCAAGAAGTTCTCTTGCTAATCCTGCATTAGCTTCTTCCATTAAAACTAAAGGATGATATCTATTAATTATAGCACCTGCAATGTTATAAAACTCGCCCAAGTGATGAAGATGAGGCATTATAATTGTATGATCAAAAAACTTGAACATAGACTTGATATGTCCATTTCTAGTTTCAATTATCCACCTTGTTTTTGTCACCAATCGAGACTCATTAGCTTCTTCAGTGAATAATTGTTTCTGTTGAGGTCCAAGAAAAGCTGGCATTTTATACTCAATGCCTAATTCACGAAGTAATGGCTGAGCATCTCGATATCCACGATCTAATATAAAAATGTCACCATCATGAAAGCATCCTCTCATATTGTCCGCATGACGTTGAAATTCATTATTTAATATTCGAGCATCATTGTTACGAGAATCAGAAAAGTAAGGACCCTGAATAGCCAGTATATACCCATCTGGAGCAACTATAAGAGAAGGTTTTATCAGATGTCGACCTTTTTGCATTGAGTATGTTTGTCGTAAAACACGAAAGTTGCTACTTTTATGAGTTTAAGAATAAGTCCCGTCAATATAAGCAATTACTTTCGGAATAGCTAGCTCAGAATTATATAATTCGTTTGCAAAAGGTGTTACATGTCTCATTATATACTCTTCTCGAGTTATAGCTTGAAAACCAATATTATCAGGGACAAATCTGTTTACTAAAGACTGCCGAACTTTGGAAATCGCTAAACTCACTGCTTGTCTAGAGGAATACTGAAACAGTACTTTAAGAAATTCGTCAGACAGTCCTTGTCGCAGCTTGCATAAAAAAATTAAAAGATCTTTTTTAGTAACGTTTCTGATACCACGTTCTTGGAATATAGGATCGCAATATGTATACAATTCTTGAAACTGTTGTTTTGTAATGGGTGCTATACATTTAAATTCATCCTCTGTAAAACTATTTTCGTTTTCATAACGATTATTATTATTTGCTATATTACGAAGAGCTTCTAAGAAAACTTGCAGTTGCTGACCTTTTATTACATATGGTCTATAAATAAATCGCAAACCTGGCAGCACTAACTGTAAAATAAATCCGCGATCATCCAAATGTTGGTCACAACAATAAACGTGTTCAGGAATATAAATATTTTTCAGAACAAAGACATTTACCCTGGATTCTAACGACAGTGGTCTAATATTTACAATAGCATTGCAAAATAAACAAGAATTATTTTGGGTTTGGGTAATAACGTTGAGTCGTAGGCAAGTCGGATCAAGTTCTATCTGTTCTATTTCATGTACAATAGATACATTGCAATTAAAACATAATCGGCTTTCATTGTCTATATCAATGGGCTCCTTACCCAGCCCAGTTCGCCTAAAAACAGCGATTTGTTTTTTAATTGCATCATTATCGCCATTGATTCGTACCATTTGTCGAGCTTGAAAAGCACGACCGCAAACATAACAATGGATTCCATGTCTGTAAGCCATGATAATACTTTATTATCGAATTGCGTAGCAATATCAGATTGATTAGATATTAAAAACTTTTCTGGTGAAATAATTCCTGAGACCAAAATGAACAGAATACACTGATATCAATAATATCAATATCGGACGTAGTAATGCCAGAAAGTAATAGCATTCGGCAGCAATAACGCTAGAATAGATACGCTTAGTGATGACAATGCCTGCGCTAGCAATATCAACCAATATGATTTCTCACAGATTGCAGATAGAGTATACAGTATACCGCCCGCAGTGTAGCAGTGGGGATGAGTCGCCTGACGGCTCTAGCTGTACGAATCGAGCGCTCTACACATAACTCTACGCTCATAACCAGAGATGGTAAATCGTGTATATTAGTTCTCAAGAAGTTTTAGTAGAAAAAAGGTTCATCAAAAATATTTTGAAAACGTCTCGAATTTAGCTACACGAATATAATAAAAAATAGGCATTTTTGTGGAAGATTTTTGTTCACGGAGCTTTTCAAGGTCATTCAAAATTCACAAATAATGTCACCAACTAACAGATTTTGTAAAACCCTACTATGTTTGTTTCAAACATTTTTCAAAAAAATCAATACCTTCCGAGATTTGACTATTCGGCAGTCCGAATTTTTCATGTTTGACTGGTTATAACTCGATAACTGTCCATTATTGAGCTTTGTGCCCATTACATCTTTTGTTCAGTAGGTCATAAGCTACAACATATGTAAAAACCAATTGATTTGACCGGGACAGATTTTCCATATGATTAGTGCGGGGTTCTTTTTACAAAAAGCAATGAGATCACCTAAAAAAACCTCACAAAGATAAACAAAAATACGCCAAGTATATCAAAAAATCCCAACATGTACGCAAAAAAGTTTAATATCTATCCCTACAAAATAACTTTTAAAAAAGTTTTTCCTTGAAAAATAATTTTCATACAAATAAAAAAATTAAAAAAAAATTTTCCTCTAAAAAATAACTTTAAAAAATAAGAACCTTTAAAAAATCAAAAATCAAAAATAAATGAAATCAATAGTTAACTAGCCAAGTATTTAGAAGCAATTCAGTTTATAAAGATTTGTAATTTGAAGTAGTATTTGTCATAAAATCAATCTTGTATTTATAGAAATGTTGTAGACAGATTCACTTACAGATTCACGGGTTTCTATGAAATTAAAACGCATTTTATTTTTATTAACAGAAATCTGATTTTCAAAATAAGTTCAACCATTTTGAATATTATATATCACAAATTACACTATTTTAGATTTTATTAAGGGTATTATATGCTATAATATCAAATCATATTGTTGATGTTAAGTGCGATTAAAATTCTTTTGATTTGCAAAGTATATCTTACAGGATGTATAATTCGAAAGAAAATTTTTCATAAACTCAAAGTTGCATAAAATAAACTTACACTAAAGCAAAATATAAAAACTTGGCGTTCCCCGGGTCGTATCAAGCGACGCGGTAGCGGCGCGACGCCAAGTATATGAAAAAACGATTAGCCTATGCACAAGGGTTTGCCTATGCACAGGGGCCGCGACGCTACCAAGTAGCTTATCCGGAGTTTTTACTCTTAATAAACTTTCGATTAAAATACCTCAGGAACTAAAGTCGTAATCAAAAATCTAACGGCACTTTTCTTATACAATGTGGATGCAAGCTTTCGATTGCGACCAGTTTGAATAAGATTGGTGCAGTCAATCTTGAGGTATCATAATCGTATCGAGCGAAATACCAGAATTGTGACATTTATTTTTTCCAACTTTCAGATACTCACGTACGTATGCTCGCACGCACACACGCAAAGCGATTTTGTCCCTCAAGGCGCGTTTGCAGCGCTCATGTATGATTATTCGCTTGAGTGTGCAAATACGCCTTGAGATACAATTTTGTGTATGTGCGTGCATACGTATATGAGACGTATCAAGCGACGCGATGCGCGAGCAGCGCGAGTACGCAGTACGTGAGTACATGGTAGCGCGGTAACGTCGCGACGCTAAGATATAGTGTTAATAAAAAGGTTATAATAGCGAGAATAATCACACATGGAGAAAATTGTACGCTGCAGACTAGTGCAGACAATTGTGCAGACATGTTCAATTTTACAATAATATGGATCAGGTAATTATCGCTTCTTATTACACTATAAATGGTTTATTATCATCAAATAGATGATATAATAAACATTATGACATAAAAATTGTACTTGTTGTACTTGTAGATATATTTGATGATAATGTTATATATTTGATGCTATAAGTAGATTGAAAATTTCGTGGAAATTAATATATATATTTGCTTATACATGTTTATTTATTATTTTATATATTATTTCTTGATTATATCTGAATATTGTTTAAATTATAACGCTTGTTTGCAGGATAAAGCGAAATCAGTCAATCTTTTCAAGAAGACCGGTGTAATGCATCTGCAATCAGCTGAAAAACTTTGTTAAACAGCATAATATAATTATAGTAATATAACTAAGATAAGTATAATTAGCGTAATATATAACTATATTTCCCAAGAAGTTATAATTAGCGTAATATATAACTATATTTCCCAAGAAGTAAGGTGACGTTAAATGATGTCTTGTTTGCAGGATAAAGCGAAATCAGTCAATCGAGGAGACCGGTATAATGCATCTGCAATCTCAGCTGAAAAACGTTGTTAAACAGCATAAGATAATTATAGTAATATTATAACTAAGATAAGTATAATTAGCGTAATATAACTATATTTCCCAAATAGCAAGGTATCTTAATTATTTCTTGATATTATCTAAATTATAACGCTTATTTGCAGGATAAAACGAAATCAATCAATTCTTTCGAGAAGAGAAAGAAATGAGTTGTGGCACGATCCTTTTATAGAGTATTGTAGTCTCTTATGATAGAAGAAGACTCATGTCAGTTAGGTTATAGAGATTTGACAGCAACAGACAGTAAGTACAATTGGATGCATTGATAATACATTGATATACTTCAATATTTAATTTGCAATTAAATTTCTCTGCGATATATAATTAATGATACAGTTTGATTACATTTATATGTTACAGACAATCTGCAGAAGATATTAATAAAACAAATAGAGGAATCTGATCCTTTGAATAAAAGAAAGACGTCGTTCGCAAAACTCGACGAGAGATCGTAAGATTAGCGACAATAACTGCAACCGAATGCGACTTTGGCACCTGTTTGGACCTGGGAGACGACCTCTTTTTAAACAGCGGCATTCGTTCAAACAACGGCTTTACAAACGTTATTTATTGCTTTTTTATTTATAAGAACTATTATTATTATTATTATCATTATTGCGAATTAAGTGTGATTTAAAAAAAAAATTGTATTTGATTTATATATTTATGTAATCATAACTTTAATATATATATTGTAATTCCAATATATCTCTTGATCCTATTCTATTATCCTGTTCTATTCTAGTCTATTATATTCTAATGCTTTTTTTGCGATTTAGAAAAATTAGAAATTTTCAAAAAAGAATTTAGTTATTGATGTGGATACCGTGATACTTTCCAAATACCAAAGAAAATTGTGAAGAAAATAATGCTAACAATATAAATAATATTTAATAATTTTATATAAATAAAAAGTTATCAGATCAGATTTCAAGTTGTTATAAAATATGATTTATTTATAAAGATATAAATTTTTACATAGAAGGCACAAAACGATCCAATTTTACAGTTAATAATAAACCTAACATATACAATAAAGTTGGTTTACAAAATCGTTTTAAAAAATAAAAAAGTTGTTTTATACAGTAGCACATATAAGATTGTATATCATATGCATATTATGCAATAAAAAAGAATTAAATCCAAGAACAAATTAAACGTAAAGCATATAATATTAAATGCAAATCGATAAATGTTGAACTTAAAAAAATATACGGAATCGGCATTATCAATTATTAAAATTTTAAACCAAATACTAATAATAAATCTTATCTTAAACCAAATATTAAAAATAATAAAAAAAATAACTAAAAATAATTTAAAAAAAATAACTTAAATATCTTTGGCTTAAATCTTCTACGGCAGCACTTCTCAACAATTAAGGGCCATCGCATAAGCTTTTCCGTACCGCGTTACGTTACGTTAAGTACTGACTCTAAACTTAAATTCATACGTAATTTTAAACTTTAGTTAACGCACAAAGAAAATCGTAACTGTTTTTGCTATGTTACGGTTACGATTTTCTCTGTGCGTTGACTGAAGTTTAAGGTTACGTACGAGTTTAGGTTTAGAATCAGTACTTAACGTAACGTAATGCATTACGGAAAAGCTTATGCGGTGGTCCTAATTTGTTCCTCTAAATCCTCTTCCTCGTCCTCTTCCTCTTGCGCCCCATGAATATTGTGAGAAGGCCAGTTGGTAGAGGAACCGCATAAAATATTGTTGTTGTCTTCGTATGCCTGCAGCTCTACCTCTTGGTCTTCGAGCTGTAAAATATAGATAAAAATAAAATTAATAGAAATATATGCAGTATATTAAAATAGTATATTAAAAATAATTACGTTGCCTATCTTCCGCGACGGGACCGGCAGCGATGGGGCTAGCGCTGATGGGGTTGCCGGCGACAGGGTTGCCGGTGACGGGATTGCCGGTGACGGGGTTGCCGGCGATAGGGTTGCCGGCGACGTGGCCGGCGACGAGGTTACTGGTGATGAGGCCGGCGATAGGATCCGTGACTGATTTGACAGTCATGGGGCCGGTGGCGGCAAGATTCGCGGCCATAGAATCAGCGGCGATGCGGCCGGCGACGGGGTTGCTGGCGATGCGGCCGGCGACGGGGTTACCGGCGATGCGGCCTGCGACGGAGTTGCCGGCGATGCGGTCGGCGACGGGATTGCCAGCGATGCAGCCGGCGACGTGGTTGCCGGCAGCTGGGTTGCCGGCGACGGGGTTGCCGGCGGTGTGGCCGGCGACGGAGCTGGAGACGGGGCTGGCGACAGGAACCGCGGCAACGACTGATTTGGCAGCCATGGGGCCGGTGGCGGCGACGGGATCAGCGGCGACGGGATCAGCGGCGACGGGATCAGCGGCGACGGGATCAGCGGCGACGGGATCAGCGGCGACGGGATCGATGGCGACGGGATTGGCGGCGACGGGATCAGCAGCGACAGGATCGGCGGCGACAGGATCAATTTGAGTGGCGGCAAATGCGTAGCTTGTGGGACTCGTATGATCCTCCTCACCCAATTCTAACGAAAATTTCGTTAAGAAGTCGTCATCGTCTACGTCCATCTAAAATTTTAAATAAGAATATTAGAATATTATTATAGCAAAATTATTTATAAATTTTAATAAAATATAAAGAATAAAAGATATTACTTACCTCGTGTGCTCTTTCTTCAGCCATGTTGTTTCGATTTATTGAATCATTGATCGATAATTTATATAGATCTGTAACTTGCATGAACAATGAGAAAGCATTGTTTCTCATTGGCTGTTAAGCAACGCGTATCAAACGATGCGGTAGCGTCGTGACGCCGAGTATTTATTTTTATGTTATCATCAGAGCATTATTATGTTGCGTCATCATAGTAATATTTATTCTTCGCCCGTTTTAAGTCCGTTCTATAATACGTTGTATCATGGTCTTACGATTATATCAATTACGATTACGTAGTTTGGTTATAATCGTAATCTGTGTTCATGGCGATCACGACAATCACGATCACGACAATCACGATTACTAATCGACAACGATTCTGAGGTATAATAGTATTTATTTGTACGTCACTATTTTATTTTATAGCCTTTATTATTACAGATATAAAAGTACTATAAAAATATTATATAAAAGTACCATAAAAATATATTGCTTTGGACCAGGCTTTGGACGCGGTACCAGTGGCAGATATTTGACATAAATATTATTAAGGTATTAAAATTAAATATATTTATATGTGATATTATTATGGCATTTAATAATTAACAAAATATTTTTATTTGCAGGTTATTTATTATTATATCAGCTGTTCTCTGGCGCTGGATTTCGGCTGCCATAAATATTTATATATATTAAAAATTTGGCTGCTATAAGCGCTGTATTAAAAAAAAATCGGCTGCTATCAGCGCTGAGTAAAAGAATTAGCTTGTATTAAGTCTTGTTTTGCTTAGTTGGCAACAATATTTATAGTAAAAATATTGAAATTAAAGTATTACAAATAATTGTTAAATAATTAAATAATAATAATAGTAATAAGTAATAAATAATCTTTTATTGTGTAATTCGATTTGTTATGTTTGTTAATAAAGTAATCGATAATACCCAAACTCTGAATACTTATGCAATGCAAATAATAATTGAAAATAAATGGTTAGAAGATATTCATATTGATCATTTTGGGTTATTATTAAAATCTTGTTCAGAGTATCAACCACGTGAAACATGGAGAATACAATGTCCCGATACAATCAAATCTGTTCGTAAAGACCAGAAACATATTCAAATATTATATAGTTGTAGCGATATGATTACTAATGAAAATGAGCATTGGGTTTGTAGCTATTATGATACAAAAGCTATTTATATTTACGATTCATTGAATTTAAAACACTTGCATGCTCATCATAAGATATATCTTGACAAGTTATATCCATTTTATTTTTTTGATAAAAAATCAATACGATTTCCATCAGTTCAAAATCAATGTAATGCTTATGATTGCGGTGTCTTTGCAATTGCATTTGCAGTATCACTTTTATTTGGGCTTCGACCAGATACAGTTATGTATGATCATACTTTAATGCGTCAACATTTGGCATACATGTTTCAATTAGAAAAAATAGAACATTTTCCTCGAATTATAAGACCTAATGATCCAAAAAAATTATTTAGTTTGTATTAAATACAAAAAAGGGAAGTCTTAGCTAGAAAAAACGAGAATGTCGACAAAAGAAAGCTGAACAAGAAAGGTCTGTAGATTTAATAAAATTAAAAAATAATATAACTAAATGACAATACAGCAAGCAATAAAAAAACATGATAAAGATCCATTTGATCATTATAATATAATAAATAAAAATAATAATATTGTAAATGAAAGTAACAATGTTGAGCATTCTATTCATGATACTTTTAAGAATTCCTTTTCATCACTGCATATTTCTGCAGACAAAACACAAAATATTAAAAAAGATTATACATGTATTCAGGAAAATACGTTGTCAGATGTCAGTTCTTGCGTAATAAAAATGAACGAACACAAATATACAAATCTTGTTGCAAATATTTTACCTCTAAGCATGCAGTATATACAGATTATTCTTAGAGATGAATGGTTAGAAGATATTCATATTGAGTATTTCGGTTTATTATTGAAAAGTTGCTCAGAATATCAACCACGCGAACCATGGAAAATTCAATGTCCTGATAGAATTGAACCTGTTCCTAAAAATCAGAAACATATTCAAATATTGCATAGCTGCAGCGATATAGCAACTAATTTAGACGGCCATTGGGTTTGCAGTTATTACGATACTAAAATGATTTATATTTATGATTCATTGAATATGAAACGATTACATGCACATCATAAAATCTATCTTGAAAAATTGTATCCATTTTATTCTTTTGATAAGCAACCAGTACAATTTCCAACAGTCCAATTGCAACCTAATGGTAATGATTGCGGGGTTTTTGCAATAGCCTTTGCAGTATCTCTTTTATTTGATCTTCAACCAAATAGAATTATATATGACCATAATTTAATGCGTCAGCATTTAGCAGAAATGTTTCAATCGAATAAAATAGAACACTTTCCTCAAATTGAAGGATTAATTGATTAAAACAAATCATAAATCATGAATATGGATTCAATAATAAAAGATTTAACCAAGGAAAATAAAAAAGAAAAGTAAGTTGTATTATGAAAATAGTAATAAAAAGCGAAATAAAAACTGTGAAATTTATTCAGAAAATGTTCTATCGCATAAGACAGACGTTATTAGTTTACGTAAAAATAAAAAAAGCGTTGTTAATAAAAAATTTTATAAATTACATAAAGACGATTTATTAGCAAAAAGAAAAAAAAATTATAATGAAAAAACACAAAATAATTTTAAAAAAATAAAGAATGAAAATAGAAATAAATATTATAAGGAATATTATACATCATATAGAAATAATATACTATTACAAAAAAAAAAAAAAAATATAAAAATAAAGTACATAAAAAATTAACAAATAATAATAAAAATAAACATATTACGCTGATAAATAATATGAAATACAGTAAAGAAAAATATATTAGAAATATATCAAAGCTTCTTAGACTGTCATCGTTGTCTGAAAATAGATTGGAGGCTGAACGTATAGCAAAATGGTGCTTTTATGTAAGAAAAGTTTATATTCTACAAATGAAAAAAACATTTAATAAATGTAAACAAAAATTGAAGTTTGTTTGACACGTGCAACGGAATGTCCTTCATCAAAACTTGCAGATTATGTAAATATGTTTTGTGGACAAGATAAACATACCGCTTCTTCGGAATTATATTTTGCAGAAACTACCTATCATACATATAATGTTTCTGAACCTATTATAATGGATTCCGAAGGTAAAGCAATTAACATTTTACCCTTAATAAAATCAAAACATAAAACCACAAAAGCATGGCGCTGTAGTTCCCTTTGTAAAATGGAAGAGTTCATTATTAACGATTTGAAATGCTGCTTTGAAGAATTTTTAAATTGTACATTAATGACTCTGCGTAAAAAATTTTTATTTTCTCATAATTGTTACAATCAAATACATCAAGACAAACTAGGTCATTCTCATGGCTGTTATATCGACTACAAAATGTGTAAATCATGGTTTTTATCTATTGAGATGGTATCTCCCCATTATCCGATGATACGATATATTAAAAAATTAATATATAATTTGATTAATTTTAATAAAAAATTAAATAAATTACATAAAGCATTAAATGATGTTGATATAAACACTCTAAAAGATATTGCAATTGAGGCTCAACAAAAAGGACAAACTATAACACAGGTTAATGCGGAAATTAATTTAAATGAAGATGAAATTCATTCTCAATATTACTTAGCTTTTACAGCATTTACGAAACGATCGATAGATGTTCCAAAGTTTGCATGTATTTCTTGTACAAAATATTGTTTCAAAAGAGATATCGTTATGAAAAAAATTTGTAAGAAAAATGATACAACAGTTTGGAACAATTTTATTAATGATAGGATTAAAAATTAATGAAAAATATATTGTTTGCAACTTTTATGATCGATATTTCAAAAATAATAAAATGCCACCAACATGCAGAATCAATAAGCTCGAAGTGCTACCAGTACCAAAAGAAATAACAACATTAAATGATTACGAGCGAATTCTTATACAACGAGCGAAAGCATTCCAAATTGTGCAAAGAGCGCATACGGTAATAAATAAAAATCTACCGCACAGAGAAATGATATCAAAAGTGAAAGGTAGAACATTCCACTTGCCATTGCCGTTAAACGAAACGTTGAACAAGATTTGTTCTTCGACTGAACCTATTAATTTAAATCATGAGCTATATATATTAGTTCGTGGTATTCCAACTAAAGCAAATATAATCTGGGAAAAATTAGTCGATGTAAAAAAAGTATGGACTGCTTTAATATGGTTAAAACAAAATAATCCTATATATTCAGATATTATACTACCGATATCTCCTGAAAATTTGTTGCATTCCAAATTACGAGATGTTGAGTTTCAGGAACATGATTTGGAACTTTATGACAAAACTTTGGGGGAAGATAATGAAGAAAATGAAAAAAATAATACTTCTAAGGAAGAATGTAAGGCATTATTGACTCAAATGTCGCAAACGGATCAATATTATGAACAATTTACTATATATCCAATGTATGAAAAAAGAATAAATGAATCTGCAACTACACTTTATCAAATGATAAAAGTTCAAGATATTCCATTGGATAATCGTAATAAAGATTTGGATATAAAATGTTTTCCTGATTTATATCCATATGGTGCGAATGGACAGCATGAAGATAGAAGTGTCCGAATAACTGATTTTGAATATATTAAAATGAGACTTATGTCGCAACATTCACAATTTCGGTTAAATATACAATATCTTTTCTATTTATTACATGATAACAATATGCGACAATTAAATAGTGGAATATTTCATAAAATGAATGTTACCAATCCTCGTGAAAGATATACAGCTGCTACTTATTTGGAGCAATTATCTAACCAGCAGCTTGAATCTAACTTAAGTACTATATTTTCAAAGTTACGGAATACAGAACAATATTGGAGAATACCTAGAAGTAATTTGCATTGTATGATATGTAATTATGGACCTGCTACTTGGTTTCTTACCATCAGTCCATGTGAGTGGTTATGGACCGATTTGATTTGAATATCTTCGAGAAATAAATGAACCAATTGCCGATCAAAAATCTGCAAACGAACTTATTGCTCTCGATCCTGTATCAACTTCGAGATTCGTGGATAATAAATTTAAAGCTATGCTTGATTTTATTTATTCACCTGATAATCCAATCGGAGAGGTCATTCATTACTTTTGGCGTCGTGAATATCAAGGTAGAGGTATGCAACATTTTCATTTGTTAATTTGGATAAAAGATGCTCCGATAATTGGTACATCTTCTAATGAAGATATTGCATCTTTTATTTTAAATTATGTCACTTGTAGAATTCCAAATAAACAGTTATCACCTGAATTATATCGACGTGTAAATACACATCAACGACATAAACATAATAATTACTGCTTGCGCACCAAAAAAACTAAAGTAGGTTTTTCTAAGGTATGCAGGTTTGGCTTTTCACGATCCGTAACAGATACTTTGAAAATTAAAGACGTTGCTGTTTCAATAGCGGATAGAAAAAAATTGAAAACAAAAAGCAGACTCTACGATTTGCCACGATCTAAAGAGGAAGTCAATATTAATGATTATAATCCAGCTATTCTTACTGCTTGGGAAGGAAACATGGATATTCAATTTGTAGGTGAAAAATCTACGTTATTAACTTGGTATACTACGAAATATGTTTCCAAAGCAGAAAAGAGTAATAACGCAGAAGATACATTTGAAAAGATAAATTCAACAAAATCGTTGAGAAGTTGTCTTTGGAATATTGGAATGCGTATGTTGAATCATAGGGAATGTGGAGCTCTCGAAGCTGCTGACACTTTATTAGGAATATCGTTATATGGTACTGACAAAGAAACGACTATAAGATGGTTAGATGTAAATATGATTAGAAGTAGAAGACTTAAATCTCGCAAAGAGATTGAAATGCTAAATTCTGAATCTATGGATATTTTTTGTCCTTCTCTAATTGATACATATTATCCAAGCAGACCTAAAGAACTAGAATCTACTAATTTGTATGATTATGCAAAATGGTATGATATTACGAAAACTAAACCAATTTCTAAGACAATAAAATATTACGTGCTTGGTGAATCTTTATATTTAAAGAAACGTAAACGTGGATATCTTATCAATCATTACAAATATAATGTCCATACTCAACCAGAGCGTTACTATTTTTCATTATTGTTATTATTTCAATCTTGGAGAGATATTAGTGAATTAAAGAATGAATGTGATAATTATGCAGAAGCATTTTCTTTAATACAATATAAATTGAAAGATGCTCTTCAGTATCATGAAAAAATAACCGACATTCAGCAAGGTATGGATAATATTAAAGAATTAATTGAAAAAAAAATATCAGAAATTACAAAAAATGAAGATGAAAATGACTGTCTTGAAAATAGTGCATTAGAATGTGTTCCTGTCGAAGTTGAAGGAGCTATGAGGGACTTTAAAGATGTTGGCAATAAATTTGAAGTTAATGTCGATGAAATGGTGACGCAATTAAATATTGATCAAAAACGAATCTTTGATAGAATTACTGCTGGTATATCTGATGATAATAGTGAAGTTCTTAGACTTTATGTAAGCGGTGAAGGTGGTACTGGAAAGAGTTTTTTGATAAAAACTATTAGATGTTGGATTAAAAAATATATTGAGAAAGACACAGCGGTAACTGCACCAACCGGTATAGCAGCTTTTAATATTGATGGACTTACTATTCATAGATTATTTCAATTACCGGTAGAACATGGTCGTACTGCCAAATATACACAACTTTCTGATGTAGTTCTTAAAATTATACGAGAGGAACTTAAGAATGTTGTTTTAATAATTATCGATGAAGTTTCAATGATTTCAAATATCACTTTAATGTACATACATCTTCGATTAACAGAGATATTTAATACCATGGATTGCGATAATGGATGGTTCGGCAAAAAACATATACTTCTTTTTGGAGATTTATTGCAACTTCCACCTGTGCATGAAGATCTGCCTTTTATTGAATTATCAAAATAAAAAATTGAGAAATTCATTGGTGCAATGGGTTCTATAAATTTATGGTCTTTATTTAGTTATGATGAATTACAAATTAATGTACGACAACAAGGTGATAATTCTTATCGAGATATATTAACGAGAATTCGAATTGGAACAATTACAGATTCGGACGTAACTATTTTAGAAACGAGGAAAATCAATTTTAGAGAAACTAATTATGACGACCGATTACAAGAATTATGTAATTATTTACAAAATTTACCAATGGATACTGTTTGCTTACTTCCAACTTGTGCATTATGTGATATTTTGAATACTGCAATGTTAAATCGTATTTCTTCGGATAAGATAGAACTCGTTGCTCAAGATCTGGCAGAATGTGCACCATATATAAAGAAAAAAGTTATGAAGATATTAAATAAAGATGATGAAGATAGATAGTTCTCGAACAGCTGGATTAGCAAGAATCATAATTGTCAAATTAGGAGCACGTGTAATGGTTAGAAGAAATATCGATGTTAGTTTAGGTCTTGTAAATGGTACGATTGGTACAAGTATATCAATTATACGTAGCGCAATTGACAATGAAGTAGAAAAAATTAAGATAATAGTGTCATCAGAAATAGAGCATATTATAGAACGTTTAAATGTCAAGTTTGAAGTAATGGATAGAGCATTTGTTATAAGAAAACAATTTCCTATATGTCTAAGTTATGGTATGACTATTCATAAAAGTCAAGGCCTGAGTTTAAAACATGCTGTTGTGGAAGCTGGAAATTCTATATTCAGTTGTGGACAAGTATATGTCGCTCTTTCACGAGTGACTACCCTGAGTGGATTGCGAACACAATACAGGCCAGATCTTATACATATTAATATTTTGAAACAACGTGTTCACAAGATTCGTGATACAATTTGGCCAATATCATCAAAAAATATCTTGGAATGTTAAGTTAATGATAAGGATATTAATGATTCTACTTTATGGCATATAAGAGGACTTCCAAATGTTAATAATATATTCTGCTATGCTAATGTGTCAATTCAATGTATACTTCATTCTTCTATTCTCAGAAAATTGTTGCTTCGTCTTGAGCATAGGAATATTATAAGAAAATTTATTGATTGTTACATATCAAACGATAAAACTATTAATATAATGGCAATATGCCAAATGGCAGGAGATCAATATCTTGAAAAGATTCAACGAGATGTTAGTCAGTTTATTATACATCTTATTAATAACATAGATAATATAAAGAGTGTAATCGAGCACCAATTAAACATAACTTTACGATGTAAGGTATGGAACTATACAAACACAAAAATTTATACAAATTATATATTATTGCTCCAATTACCCGAAAATTTAAAAAAATCATATACTTTACAAGAATTAATACAATATAATTTTTCACATTGGAATAATGTTAAAAAAATATGTACCAATTGTAATGCTGTCTCTGTACTTGAAAAGACTGATATAATAATAACAGGAAGTATTATCATCTTACAGTTATCCTTATTTAAAATTAGTGATACAAAAATTATTAAAGTAACAGATTTAAAAATTAAAGCTGTACCTACGGAAAAGATACGTATTGGTGCAAATATATATAAAGTTATTAGTGGAATTTTTCATCAAGGTAAAAGTACAACTGATGGACATTATACAAACATAGTACGTGCTAAAGGTACCGAGTGGCAATTAATAAATGATTCAAAAGTACAAAAATGCAGTTGGCCTCGAAATGCTAAAAATGCATATATATTTTTTGCAGAAAAAACATAGATTTTTACAAAAAGCAATGAGATCACCTAAAAAAAACCTCACGAAGGTAAAAAAAATACGCCAAGTATATGTAAAATCTCAACTTGTATGCAACAAAAAATTGAAAAAATTTTTACCTCTAAAAAATAACTTATAAGAAAATTTTTCCCTACAAGACAAAAAACTAAAAAATAATTTTCCTCTAAAAAATAAAAAACCTTTAAAAAAATAAAAACTAAATGAAATCAATGGTTAACTAGCCAAGTATTTAGAAGCAATTCAGTTTGTGAAGATTTGTAATTTGAAATAGTATTTATCATAAAATCAATCTTGTATTTATAGAAATGTTATAGACAGATTCACTCACAGATTCACGGGTTTCTATGAAATTAAAACGCATTTTATTTTTATTAACAGAAACTTGATTTTCAAAATAAGTTCAACAATTTTAAATAGTATATTACAAATTACACTATTATAGAATTTATTAAAGTTGTTATATACTATTATATCAAATCATATTGTTGATGTTAAATGCGATTAAAATTTCTTTGATTTGCAAAGTATATTTTACAGGATGTATAATTCGAAAGAAAATTTTTCGTAAACTTTAAGTCGCATAAAACAAACTTACACCAAAGCAAAGTATAAAAACTTAGCGTACCCCTTTAATAAATTCTATAATAGTGTAATTTGTGATATACTATTTAAAATTGTTGAACTTATTTTGAAAATCAAGTTTCTGTTAATAAAAATAAAATGCGTTTTAATTTCATAGAAACCCGTGAATCTGTGAGTGAATCTGTCTATAACATTTCTATAAATACAAGATTGATTTTATGATAAATACTATTTCAAATTACAAATCCTCACAAACTGGATTGCTTCTAAATACTTGGCTAGTCAACTATTGATTTCATTTAGTTTTTATTTTTTTAGAGGTTTTTTATTTTTTAGAGGAAAATTATTTTTTAGTTTTTTGTTTTGTAGGGAAAAATTTTCTTATAAGTTATTTTTTAGAGGTAAAAATTTTTTCAATTTTTTGTTGCATACATATATAACTGAATATTATAATGTAACTTTCTATACTCAATTACAATCTATCTAATAGTTTGGTTTTTTTTTCAATCATTATAATGACGATGATGTAATAACAATGTATTATTTATATAAACAATATAAGTATGTATATTTTTGGTCGTATAAATAAATATTTATACATATGTAGTAGAAATTTATAAACGCAATAAGCCCGAATCACACTAGCGGCTCGCGGCTGCGATTGCGATTGCGTTTGTGATTGTGATTTGCTACGCTCCAATCATACTTGCAATTGGTGCTTTCTGATTGGCTGAGGCAATCGCAATCGCAGCCGCGAGCCGCTAGTGTGATTTGGGCTATATGCTCACACATGAATTGTGTTCAACATATGATGAAGGCAGACACACATATGATATACTGTTTTCTATGCGCTCCGATACACTTTGGTATGCATGCGAAGCGATAGAACAGTAGAAATATATGATGTCTTTTTAACATATTGAACACTATTTTTATTTACTCTTTTGTGGTTATATTTATGCATAACGCTGTCGGTAATGACAGAACTAAAATTATCGACAATTATCGACAATTTTAGTTCCTCTCAGATGAGGGCGCAAACCCGTCGGAGTTCGTCCGTAGCTTTAGGATCCCCTTAACGGATCAAGGAACAAATTTTTTAAGTAAAATATTTAAAAACACTTGCAAACTATTAAAAATCGAAAAGATTCGAACAACCGCGTATCATCTGGAAAGCAAGGGAGCGCTGGAACGATCTCACCGGACTTTAGCCGAATATCTCCGACATTATACAAACGCCGATCAAACGGATTGGGACGAATGGATTCCCTACGCGATGTTTACGTATAATACCGAGTAAGAGAGAGAGAGACACCGCACACGGCGACAGGGTTCACACCCTTCGAATTAATTTACGGGCACCGAGCAACATTACCGACGACATTGTCGCAACCGCCTAAGCCTACGTATACATACGAAGATTACGCACAAGAACTAAAAGAAAAATTACGTGCCTCACAGCAAGTCGCAAAGGAGCATCTGAAGAATGAAAAAATAAAAACTAAAGAAATCAAACTCAAGGTAGGAGAAAAAGTCCTCTTGTACGACGAAACAGTTCGCCGAGGACGATCAAAGAAATTGGACTCTCTATGGACCGGACCCTACACGATAATCGAAAAGAATTCGGAAGTGAACTATATAATAAAAAGGGGAAGGAAAACCATACGCGTCCACATAAAACGATTAAAACCGTTTATTGAAAATTAAAAAGTAAGAGGAAGAAGAAAAAGAAAAGGAAAAATGCGCAAATAAAATAAAAAATAGAATAATAAGAGAAACAGAAATAAAAAATTCCTACCTTAACGTCCTCCACGTCCACGTCCAGCACCGCGACCCTGTTCCCATTCCCGCAGAAGGGCCTGCAGGAGAAGAAACTCAGAGTTGAGAAACCGACTACGGCCCACGAAACGAGGCGCCCGATCCCACCGGAACTCAAGCCCGCGACCCCGATTAATATGGGGCGGCGGCGCGTCCACAGGCACTTCAGGCACAAAAAGAACGTCACGATCAATTACTAGATCTGGAAGACTTAGTAAATCGATCTCGCGAACAAGCGCGGGCGCCGAGATTTGATCCCGAAAGGAGCGGACGAAATGGTCGTGCTCCTCCGGATCTTGCCCCGCGCGACGCCCGTTATCGCGCACCGAACTCTGTCCCGCAGCAAAACGAAACTCGCTCGAATTCGGAGCCATGAAAATTGACAAACACAGATGGATAACACAACGTGATAATAAAACAGCAAAAACGTTCAAGACAAGACGACGTCGGAAGACAGACTGAATGGAAGAGCGAATAAATAGCTTGGAAAGGGCTAGATAAAAGCAAAATAGCTGCATATGCATCCAGAGAAAAAGAAATGCACTGCAAATGATTCTAAGAAAATATTATAATATAATACAAAGCTTTCTATTACAGGAGTCTTATTGCATGGAGCACCTGTAAGGAAATCGAACCTGATACCCAAGCCGAAATAAAAGAATTTAAATATGAACCGGGCATCTACTTCGAAAAAATGGGCAAGATAAACCAAATCGAATCCACATGGAAAATGGTGATAAAACTAGATATCGCCGCAATGGACCATCGAGGAACAACGGAGAAACTATATGGTACAGACGAGAGCTCTATGCTACGATAAACCATTGCAAATAAAAATGAACGAAACCTGCCACAACTTGCTATAAATAGCGGAAAAGGACAGGAAACAAGCAGAAAAATTGCTAAAACGTCTGAAAATTGCGTACCAAGCACCCAAGAAGACAAGACGAGGGCTAATCGACGGTCTAGGAACGATAGCCAAAACATTCTTCGGCACAATGGACGCAGACGACGAAAAAATTATAAAAGAGCAATTAAATCTCATGCAAAGAAATCAGCAAACGCTGCAGCACGCGATGAAAAATCAGATTAAAATATTAAACGCAACAATTGCGCATGTGGATAATGTTGAAAAAGTCCTGCAAGAAAATGAAGAACAATTTTTAAATATAACAGAGAAGATGCGACAAGCCTGGATACAAACAGAAATCGGCTACGGACAACGAGAAAATCTCGACGAACACTTTGTAGTTTTAAATGCCATAATAAAAGATCTAACAAACGATCTTATGGACATTATCGCGCATCTGACTAACGCGAAAAAAGGGATAATCGACATAAGATTATTATTTATAGAAAGCATCCTAGAGAACCTCAAGGAAACCGCGTCACAAATACCGCAGGGAACGCACTTCCCATTTCAAATATCCGCAGAAAATTGGAGAACAATCAAAAAGTTCTTAACAATCAGCGCGTATTACGATAATACAAATATATTTACTATTATAAAGATACCGCTAATCACATACCCCGAGTATGATATAATAAAGGCAATTCCACTACCTACGCACAAATTTAATAATACATTTATATTTATAGAAGTAAATCAACCGATAATAGCGATAGACGTAGATAGCCGAACGTATTTTACGCCTACCGAAATCGATCTAAATAAATGCGTGCGAAATAACGATCAATATGTTTGCGAACAAAATTATCCCGTACATTATTTAGACGAAGGAGCGCTATGCGAAGTACAAGCATATGTACAGTTAGAAACGTACACAAACAATTGTAATATTCGACACATACACACGAATACAACAATATGGATAGCGCTGAGTAACGCGAACTCATGGTTATACTCTACACGAGCAAACCAACCGATCAAAATAACGTGCGAAAACGATGCAACGCGAAAATTAGAAGAAAAAAGAAGCGGACAAATCACATTAAAAGAAAAATGTAAATTAACGACACAAGACGTTATAATAGGGACAAAAAACTCGCGATAATAACAGTCGTACAGACAAATCTACGCGACTACAATCTGACGATCTCACACAACAAACGAAACGAAAAAACACTGGACAAAATTAAACCAATAAAATTACGAAAAGTCATCAGGAACCCGACAGAATTAAGGGACCTAAGCGAAAGACTTGACAAAACAGACGAAGACTTAGATAACAATTACTTTCCTACTAACGAACATATTACACATATATCCCGTGGCTTCAAGTTGCACAGGAATAATAATAATAATTTCCGTAATAGCAATTATATATCATAGGGTGTCCTAGACCACCCGTACACCCCTTTTCTTTCAAAAACTAATTTTAGAGAAAAACGTTTTGAACAAAAATTGTATGGTTTTGAGGGGAACATAAGATGGTGTCATTGATTTGACCTTGAATAGTTGCTTGAAGGTCACGTGAAGGTCACCTTCAATTTTTTAAATGTAACTGTCTACTTTTTATTGCATATTCTTGTAGCTTATCTCGAGAGCTTTTCAAAACACTATAATAAAGTAATTTTTCATTAAGTACTTTTTGAGTTATTTTATATTTTAATCTGACATATTTTGATATAAAAATTAAAATATTTTGTAAAATATTTAGTTTTCGATAATCTTACCGTAATACTTTTATGTACAGAATAATGAGACAAATCGATTAGTGTAAAAAAATAATTGTTTTCAAGAAAAGTACTTAATAAAAAAATACTTTATTATAGTGTTTTGGAAAGCTCTCGACATAAGCTATAAGAATATGCAATAAAAAATAAGGGATTCCATTTAAGAAATTAAAGGTGTCCTTGACTTGACCTTAACGATGCCATCCAAGGTCAAACCAATGACACCATCTTATGTTCCCGTCAAAACCATACAATTTTTATTCAAAACGTTTTTCTCTAAAATGCTTAGTTTTTGAAAGAAAAGGGGTGTACGGGTGGTCTAAGACACCCTGTATACGCTAAGAAAAAATGTAAGACAGAAAATAAAAAATTGCCAGAAACTAATATAAATCCGATGTGCAAACCAAAAATAATACAAGAGCACATTTACGGGACCGCAAGCGGATCGAATAGAACAGCTGAGATGGAAACCGACACCGCGATAACTAACACTGCGATGCTATATTAAAATAAAGTAACCATAAATAATAATTGTAAAATGCGAAAAATGGGTAATTGTTTCGAATAAGGCCTTTTCTGAATTTTGAGAAATATGATCGGATCTCTCGGTAAAACTCTTAGTTGTGACTCCAACAGTGATAATCAGTCGGGGGAGCCCGACCCCCATCACTCCCTCCCCTCAAAAAACGAAAAACCCCAAAAATTATCCAAAATTAGATAATTACCTATTTCTGATTTAAAACTAAAATTTGGTTTGGGTTAGGTTATATCATCCAGAAGTGGAGCCCCCCCGTAGGGGGGGCGGAACCCACTGCGTCCACGCATACACTTTCCCATCCACACAACAATTGTGGGGTGGACCTCGCTTTGCTTTGTAAAGTATATGCGTGGACACAGTGGGTTCTGCCCCCCCCCTACGGGGGGCTCCACTTCCGGAAGATATAACCTAACCCAAACCAAATTTTAGTTTTAAATCAGGAATAGGTTTGGGTTAGGTTATATCTTTCGGAAGTAGAGCCCCCCCGTAGGGGGGAAGGCGGAACCCACTGTGTCCACGCATATACTTTACAAAGCAAAGCGAGGTCCACCCCAAAATTGTTGTGTGGATGGAAAAGTGTATGCGCGGACACATTGGGTTCCGCCCCCCCGTAAGGGGGGCTTCACTTGCGGCAGATATAACCTAACCCAAACCTATTGCTGATTTAAAACTAAAATTTAGTTTAGTTATGGAGTGGACTTTATAGTACATAATTACCTAATTTTCGGTAACTTTGGGGGTTTTTCGTTTTTTTGGGGACTGGGGTGATGGGGGTCGGGCTCCCCCGACTGATTATCACTGTTAGGGTCACAACAAAGAGTTTTACCGAGAGATCCGATCATATTTCTCAAAATTCAGAAAAGGTCTTATTCGAAACAATTACCGAAAAATGTATAGGGAGAAATATGTAGACGAAAATTCACGTATAGTTAATTTTCTTTTTCCAAAGGGGGAGGGATGTCGTAACCCGACCAATTTTTTAATATAAAAATATAAAACAAGTAAAGTAGAACAGAAAGATTGAGAAAGAGCTGATTAAAACAAAGCATTAGAATCAGGGAAATAGCCCAAGGAAAAGTAATTAAGAAAGAATAAAAGATTATTAATAAAATAAAAGTAAGATACTAAAGAGAAGGAAGTCACGGTCAAGTTCTCGGAAGCTGAGTAAGTAGCTGACGAGACAGACTGACAAGCGGAGCACGAGACATGCTCCGGTCAGGGCCACCACACTCCTCCCTAATCAACGACCTAATTAATTAAGATATATAATAAGCGCGAGATGCACCGACACTCGCTCACTCGCTCGCTCAGTAATATTATCGCACAGTATCGAAGTACCCTACGTATCGCGCCCGACCATTATAATCGCGAATAAGTGAAAGTGTACTAAATCTTGCAAAATATACTAATTTATACCTAACGTCCGGAAGTGTCTTATTTCGAGTGTGGATCCTAATCCTTTAGGCGTACAAATCCCTAAAGACCTCTTCCTTAGCGGCTAGAAGCACAACAAATTTTACATTATTCCTTTCACACTAATACTATTACTACTATGTAATTTTATACCTTTATATTTTTACGGTACACACCCACACACGCACGTAACGGAATGCTTATTAGATTTTTCCTCAACACAATGCATCCTAAGTTATGCTAAAGAAATCTTTATGATTAAAGAATATTTCATGACTTAAAAGTGACCTAAAATCCATTTTTATAACATATGATATGATTCAACTTATCATAGAGAGGAGTACTATATCTTGGAATTCAAAATTGGTAGTTTAAAAAAGATTATTGTGTAGATAAGCGTTAAAATATAAAGTGGTAGAATGGTGAGAACATCATATTCAACTTGATCTTCTCTATATATTATAAAACTTTGATTTGAACAAATTTTTCCTGATATAAACCATTCACGAGAAAGAGCGAATTATTAAAGTGTATTATTTTATTTGAGATATACATTTTGTTTGTACAACTAAAGCACAGAAAAGATTTTTTATTTTTTAATAGTCAATTGTCTTTGACTCAAAATAATATTTAAAGAAATTAAGGCTCTCATGTGATATCAAAAATTTCAAATAATCGCGGGCTAAATAAGAGCCAGAACGCGGATGGTAGTGCGTCAGTTTCATAGAAAAATAAGTTTTCTATGAAACTGATTATGTGCACAAGGCACGAAATTTACTTGGTGCTATACCAAGATTTTTGAATATAATCTCAATTCGAGATTTATAATAACCCCTCTTTACCCTGGAGAAACGAAGGCGAGAAAAATATTGGGGCGAAGTCGCTGAATCAGGAATCGAACCCGAGTCTTTCGCTTGCCGGGCGACTGCTCTTACCTCTAAGCTATTCAGACCCCACCAATACTTCTCATTCGCCTTATATGTAAATATCTATTACTAATAACGCCATCTTTTAGCCAGCGTGAACTAACAAGTTAAAGAAATTAAGGCTCTCAAGTGATGCACTACCATCCGCGTTTTGGCTCTTATTTAGCCCGTGATTATTTGAAATTTGTGATATCACTTAAGAGCCTTAATTTCTTTAAATTGTTAGTTCACGCCGGCTGAAAGATGGCGTTATTAGTAATAGATATTTACATATAAGGCGAATGAGAAGTATTGGTGGTGTGGGGTCTGAATAACTGAGAGGTAAGAACAGTCGTCCGGTAAGCGAAAGACTCGGGTTCGATTCCCGATTCAGCGACTTCGCTCCAATATTTTTCACGCCTTCGTTTCTCCAGGGGGGTAAAGAGGGGTTATTATAAATCTCGAATTGAGATTATATTCAAAAATCTTGGTATAGCATCAAGTAAATTTCGTGCCCTGTGCACATAATCAGTTTCATAGAAAACTTTTTCTATAAAACTGACGCACTACTATCCGCGTTCTGGCTCTTATTTAGCCCGCGATTATTTGAAATTTGTGATATCAAAATAATATATTTTCGTAATACACGTACATATAGGTATATAAATGTTTAATGTTGTCTTATACATAACAATGTATCTTACATTTTAAAATTTTTAGAATTGCCTATATGTGTAAACTGTAAAAGAGCCATATAACTTTTATTCTAGAATATTTTATAAATTCCAGAATAACTGTATAAATATATATATAAATTTAATAAATTTAACATACACATATGTTTTGATTAATATAGTTACATTTTTAAAATACTATTTTCATTTGCCTTAAATACTTTTTGATATGATTATGATATTCCATCATTGTTACATAGTCAGCGAGATGTTTATCAAGATCTTTGAATATCTCCAAACAAATATCAGGATTGCTTTTAACATCTAGTCAAGCTGAAAAAATATGCATAATATTCTAAATAAATTTCAAAAAAGGTATCAGAATTTAAAAAAAAATTATATCGAGATGGCATTAATACTCGCTGACAAAGAAAATTAATTTTGTAAAATACAAAAATGCAAATTATAATATAGTATTTAATATATTTACGACATATAATAAAAGATAGTCCGATTCAACCAATCAATTTTATATATTTGGTATCAAAATATTAATGCATTTCTTGATAATATGCAAAGATTTGCCAATCAATTTTATATACTTACTTTTACTTCGTCATTAATTTCTCATGTCCTTCTGGATTTCTGTATCAAACATAGTGATTAATTTCTGCTTCTTTTCTAATCGCTTCTCGATTGCTAATCGCAAGATGGTGAATTGCATAATTATACCCTAAATATGAAAATGAACTACATTAGTAAAACGGTTTATAAAATATTATTTTTCTAAATTTTAAGACATATTATTATTTTACACACACACATAATTTATTGTAGAGATAAAAATTGATTGATTTGATCTCATCAAGCGGCACGGTAGTATTGCGATGCCAAATACATAAAAAATGCGAAAGCGATTAGCTCCGCGACGACATTCACGACATATCGTTGAGGCGCTACCAAGAAGCTTATCCGGAATTTTCTGTCAAACATGCTTTTAATTAAAATATATCAATAAATAAAATTTTAATCAGAAATTTAACGATACTTTTCTTATATGTATAATATTTTTACATAATATTGACACAAGCTTCTGATTGTAATCAGTTTGAATAAGATCGGTGTAGTCAATTTAAGAATCTCGAGATCTATTCCACATTTTTCCAAAGTTTTCCCAGAAGTTTCCGATTTCAGATTCACATATACACGCACACATCCAAAGCGAGTTTGTGCATAAAAGTGCAACACTCACATATGAGACATGTTAGAATGTATGCACTCACACTTGAATTTCTATCGTTTAATTTGATAAATGTAGATCTGTTAAAGTAATTCTAATTTGTTAAAATAACATGTACGATTAGTTATCATTCATCAACAGTAATTTTGTCATTTTTCAAAATAAAATCCGCAATTATAGCTGCGCAGTTAAATTTTGTAGTTAAAATGTTGCTTAATTTAAATATCAAAAGTTGTATACAAGATGTGAAATATATAAAAAATATAAAAGGAATAGAAGATAATAATAATATACAGGGTGGTCCTCGTAACGGTCGCCACGATTTTTAAGGCACTTACAATAATCTGACATAAAAAAGTCATAAACAGAAATTTATCAGTTTCTAACCGGCAACAAATTGCAATAATAAAAATTTACCAAACATTTTTTTTTCCACAAAAAAGCAAGGTCACCTTCAATTTTTTTAATGGAACTGCCTACTTTTTATTGCATATTCTTGTAGCTTATCTCTAGAGCTTTTCAAAACACTATAATAAAGTATTTTTTCATTAAGTGCTTTTTGAGTTATTTTATATTTTAATCTGACATATTTTGATATAAAAAATAAAATATCTCGTAAAATATTTAGTTTTCGATAATCTTACCGTAATACTTTTATGTACAGAATAATGAGACAAATCAATTAGTAAAAAAAATAATTGTTTTTAAGAAAAAGTATGTAATTATTTTGTATGTAATGTATTTTTTTAAACAATTATTCGTTTTTTTTTAAACTAATTGATTTGTCTCATTATTCTGTACATAAAAGTGTTACGGTAAAATTATCGAAAACTAAATATTTTACGAGATATTTTAATTTTTATATCAAAATATGTCAGATTAAAATATAAAATAACTCAAAAAGTACTTAATGAAAAAATACTTTATTATAGTGTTTTGAAAAGCTCTCGAGATAAGCTACAAGAATATGCAATAAAAAGTAGGCAATTCCATTTAAAAAATTGAAGATGACCTTGCTTTTTTATGGAAAAAAAATGTTTGGTCAATTTTTATTATTGCAATTTGTTGCCGGTTAGAAACTGATAAATTTCTGTTTATGATTTTTTTATGTCAGATTATTGTAAGTGCCTTAAAAATCGTGGCGACCGTTACGAGGATCACCCTGTATATGAAATATTGTAAAGAGAAATATATATATATGTATATACGAGGGGGGACCCAAAAATAACCGGAATTCGAATGTGGTGTGCAAATTGAACGGAGTTGCACATTGCGCTGCTAATTATCGCAAGTTGGCACTATTTTGAGTCACTCTGCCACATGGCATAGTTCTCGATTGATTTGTTTTCTGTAGCATTGTTTTTCCAGTGTTTGCAAACACGCTCGGCGATTTTCGTGATGGCTAATAATTAAGAACAAAGAGTGTGCGTTAAGTTTTGTTTTCTTTTGAGAAAAACTGTTGCTGAAACTGTTATAATGCTTCGTGAAGCTTTTAAAGAAGAAGCTTTAAGTAAAACACAAGTGTACGAGTGGTATTCACGTTTCAAACGTGGTGAAATGTCACTTGAAGACCAACCACGACCTGGCCGATCACAAACAAGCCGAAATGACGAAAATCTTGAAAAATTTTGCCACGCAATCAATGAAGATCGTCGTCGGATCATTGATGAGATTTCTGAAATGACTGGTTTGTCTTGGAGTTCATGTCAGCGAATGTTAACAGAAGATTTAAAAATGAAAAGTGTTTCCGCAAAATTTGTGCCTCGTTTGCTCACAGATGATTTGTTTTTTTTTTTTAAGTTTATGCCAGCAAATTTTAACAAAATATTTGAAAATAAAATGTGTTTTTCGCAAAATTTGTGCTTCGTTTGCTCACAGAGGATCAAAAAAACAATCGTTTGAATATGTGTTATGATTTGAAGGAACAAGTTCGAAATGACCTACAGTTTCTTTCCAAAGTTGTGACCGGGGATGAGACTTGGCGCTATAATTATGATCCGGAAACGAAACAAGCATCAAGCCAATGGAGAACGCCAAATTCACCAAGACCCAAGAAGGCGCATCTAATGTCAAGATCATGCTGATTTGTTTCTTTGATATGAATGGGATCGTGCACAAGGAATTTGTTCCTCCTGGACAGACAGTGAATCAACAGTTTTATTTGGAAGTGTTGGGAAGGTTGCGTGAAAATGTACGGAAAACACGCCCAGAAATGTGGAAAAGCGGTGACTGGAGCCTTCATCACGACAACGCCCTTGCGCACACGTCTTTGAGTGTCCAACAGTTTTTAACCAAAAATAACATGGCAATTGTTCCCCATCCATCCTATTCACCTGATCTCGCTCCATGTGACTTTTTTTTGTTCCCTCATATAAAACATGATCTAAATGGAAAACATTTTGTTAATATCGACGAAGTGAAACAAAAATCGCTGGAGGCCTTAAACAGAATCTGCACTGAAGAGTTTCAGAAATGTTTTCAGCAGTGAAAAAAACGTTGGGACAAGTGCATTGAATCAAGAGGAGAGTACTTTGAAGGAGACTAGAGTTACAGATTAATAAAAATTAATAAAATATTTCTTTTTAAACAATTCCGGTTATTTTTGGGTCCCCCCTCGTATATATATATATATATATATATATATATATATATATATATATATATCAGGTCTACCGGAAAGTTCTGTCCGTTTTTGGAATAAAACAAAATACAAATTTTTATTACCGTCAATAAACTTTATTAAATAATGTAATTGCCATTATTATTAATGATTTCTTGCCAGCATGAGGGCACACATGCGCCAAATAAACATGTGCTTACATATCGAGAGTCGAGACTTGTTGTGATAGAAATGGACAGAACTTTCCGGTAGACCTAATATTTTACACAGGCGCGCGCACACGCACACACACAAACACACGTATGCATGCGCGCACACACACACGCACGCACACATGCACAGACGCACGCATACGCGCGCGCGCGCGCGCACACACAACACGCAAACATGGCCAAATGTTATTCCTCTTGGAAGATATATGAGAAGGCACATAGCCCATATGAGCAATGTTCTAAAATTATGTTCAAACTGTACATGCGATAAAGGCAGATACAGTCCATACTGTGTTATACTGCTATCTGTACGCTTAAATACGCGTGCAGGCACTAGAGCAGTACAAATGCACGATGCTGTCTGATTTCAACATATTGAATACAACGCGAAATTGCTCTTTCTAACATGCAGAAATCGTGCATAAATATTAATATTGGTAATGATGGAACTAAAATTATCGGTATTATTGATATCGGACAAACTGTGTCAGTACGGGCATTTCACCCAATTGCGGAGGAAAGTTTCGACGACGACATGTGCGAAATCACGACCGGTTGTCTCGCGAACGAGCGGCGCGCTCTTCCAACACTGCCAGGTAAGTACGTTCTCTCTCGTCACTGAACTCTGCCAAGACTCGTTTTAATTCCATCCCGCAACGCATCTCCCCGATGATCGACGATCCGTTTGGCACGATGCAATCGAAAAAACGCGCTGCTCCATTCAATTTTCGTGTGATTTTCCTATTCTTTTTCGAGGCTTCGCCGACATAACCTACACTCGCAAGTGACAAATGGTTCGCGTAATCGAGTCGCGAGATCGCTAAACGCTGACAGAAACGTAAAATTAGAACGATCGTTGAAATATTTCGGAGTATTAGATTCGAAGCAAGTCTTTTTCAAGCGTTTATTCTCCTCAACTTTATTACATAAATTACATAACACGTGACTTTGCGAACAATTCTTATCTTTATGAACTATGTGTACTTGTCCTTGCAAAATAAAAAGCCGAAATATTATTGTTTACTTCTAGAATATGTGCACATAGATAGAATAACGTAATTTTTGAAGAATACTGTGGAAACAACGTGATTTAGTTTATTATTTGTCAATCAGTTCTAGCAGACGTCGTATAGTATAGTGCAAGAATTAATAAATAAATAATCAGTCGCGCATGATTGTAATAATTCATACGCATATTAACATCCTCGTAATAAAAGATTTAGGCGTAGAACGGATAAAATTTTTGCATTGTTTTTAGAGATTGCATTGACTACATAAGCGCATTCACGTTGTCTTCCATACGCATGCGCGTGTTAGCGTTTAAATGCGCTTTAACCTGCATATGGTATATTACTCGATGAAATATTCGAGTTTTATATTTTTCACGTTAGAGATTTTTATTTATGCGTTAAAAAAGGATATTCTTGAGAATAATTATATAATAAATATACATATAATTACCGAAATTCAACAAAAATCTAATTAAAAGAAAATTATTAAATTTATGAGACAAACTAGAAAAAGGCATAAATAGTGAGAAAGATGATATTAAAAAAATTCTAGAAAAACGAAAAAATAATAGAAAAGTACGAATCGTATAAAAGAGTGAGTCTCAATTGCGCACATTACCGATCGGACACGACAATATTTCCCAATCGGACACAGACCCAATCGGACACAGGCTCGATCGGACACAGTCCCGATCAGACACAGACCCGATTGGACACAGTTCCGATCGGACACATACTGTTGCAATCGGACACAAGCCCGATCGGACACAGGCCCGATCGGACACAGGCCCGATCGGACACAGGCCCGATCGGACACAGGCCCGATCGGACACAGGCCCGATCGGACACAGGCTCAATTGGACACAGACCCGATTGGACACAGTTCCGATCGGACACAGTCCCCATCGCGAATCTAGGTCCATCCTACAATTGTTGTGTGGATGGGGAAATGTATGCGCCGACACAGTGGGTTCCGCCCCCCCCCCTACGGGGGGGCTCCACTGTCAAAAGACTAGACACATAGGTTTGCGTTGAACCTCGTTTCGCGGGGAAAGTTGTAAACCTATGTGGAACCTTACTTCGCATTAAAAAGTATATGCATGGGGGCAGTATGTTCCACCCCCCCTACGGGGGGCTCCACTATCAAAAAACTAGACACATAGGTTTGCGTTGAACCTCGCTTCGCATGGAAAGTTGTAAACCTATGTGGAACCTTACTACGCTTTAAAAAGTATATGCGTGAAGGCAGTATGTTCCGCCCCCCCTACGGGGGGCTCCACTTCCGGAAGATATAACCTAACCCAAACCTATATATTTCTGATATACTGTGTCCGATCGGGGCTGTGTCCGATCGGGATGGTGTCCGATTGCAATCATATGTGTCCGATCGGGCCTGTGTCCGATCGGGCCTGTGTCCGATCGGGCCTGTGTCCGATCGGGCCTGTGTCCGATCGGGCCTGTGTCCGATCGGGCCTGTGTCCGATCGGGCCTGTGTCCGATCGGGAAATATTGTCGTGTCCGATCAGTAATGTGCGCAATGGGGACGATCCCGTATAAAATAGGTATTTCAGTGTAGGTATATTTTATTTTTACTTTAATATTCTCCTTCAAAACTTTTCCATATTTAAAGGTGAATTTATATATATGATTTATATATATTCAGATTTTTTTAAATTAATATGCATAGTTTATGTATGGAAAAATATCTTCGATCCTCGCATTCTATCTATGCATACATATATGTATGTTAGGGGAAAAATCTATTCCAAATAAATCAAAGAAAATGTATATATATATATATAGACTTTATAATATTTTGTTAATATATATTTATAAATTATACATACATATATAATTTTTTTTGTTAACGGAGAGAGCTTAATACAATCAAACATACATACAACAAATAAATAACAAGATAAACTTGATTTTTTATTTATTTGTTTTAAGCAGACTCTATTTTAATAGAATATTAAAATACATATAATTTTAAAAAATTAGCAAGTAACAACACATAATGACATCACTCGCTTTTTTTATTCCATAATGATCATAATTTTAGTTTTTATGTTTCGAGGATTAACTAACGTGTATTATTCTCCAATGAATCTGTATTGATTGAAATTTCTAATTACTAGTTAATTTATCGTTAATTTTAACTTTATTAAATTCAATTTTAATAAATTTTATATGGAATTTAATTCATATGTTAACTTTTTTAATTTGTCACATTTGAGATGAATGCATTTTTTCATAAAAATATGAAGATTAGTCATTAGTAAATTAAATAAGAAAATCTTAATCTTTAACATATTGCGAATCACTCGATACGTTCCCGTGAAACCACAGTTGCAATTTTTGAGCCACGGCGTACGTGCGAAATCGCGACTTTCTCGAATCGAAAGTGTCATGGAAGAAGAGTGGTTTTGAAATTCCGTCACAATAATTCGCATAAAATCGTCAATATGAAGTCGGAACTAATCGTATTATGCAAGACTCGTATAAATCGAGTCACCGCGCACCGAGCGATCCAACACGGCGTTTCGTGCGGCGGGTATTCGTGCTTTTTTTCGCAAGAACGATGTCGATACACGACGACGACGATCAGTCAATATTATTAAATCGACGACGGCGATCGGTCGCTCGCCACGACGAATTTCGAGCCGCGCTAATGGAAGTAGGCTAACAGGCTTTGCGAGAGATACTTCTTGGAGCATGCCGGCACCGCGCTCTTGACTTTCTCGGCTTGACCAGCTATAGTGCGCGTCTCCACACCTGTTTTTACCGCGAGATATTCCATGACTTTTACTTCTCTCGTGGAAGTGACACTTTCCGATCGAAAGCGAAAATCGCAGAAATCGAAACTTCTCATCATCTCCACATTACTCACGTGCATTTCTGAAAATGTGTCTGATGTATGTATGTGCATCGAATCTTATAATAATTGCTAAAACGCAAGAATTTCCAAGATCAGGGCTGTAATTATATGTAATATCTGTATTATAATATTTATTTATTTAAACTTTTCTGTTATTAATTCTAATGCTTCAATCGATATTAATTTTTTTAATACTCACTTCTCATACGCTCATTCTGTCTTCTATCTAGCTTGTCCTGAATATGTACTGCATAGATTATAGCAATTATCGTAATTAAAAAGACATTTAAATTTTTGATTAATGCACATTGTATTTTATATGATCGCATCAGATAAAATAAAAATAAAGAGATCTTATATATATTAATTATTACTTAATATTATAAAATTTATAAAATTTTAAGATGTTGAAAGCTCATATGTTATTTATGAATATTATTCTAGAGGGAAAATATGTTGTATATGTAGTGAAATATCCATGCAAAAAAAAAAAACCAATCGTGCGCATGTTGTGCTGTCAAATCAATCCAGATCAAATTCATATACAATGAATAAAATTGTCATTACACTCTTACTAATTCGTAACACCTGATAAATTGTTAAAAAAATATATAATTCGCGTGTTTTTATGGTATGTAATAAAATACATTACTATAAATTTGAAATAAAATATATTATAATTGTTATATTATATACTACGATTTTGTTCAGCCTTCGAAAGCAAATTGATATTTTCTATAACGAATAAATTTACTCACACTTCCGTTGATCTCTTAACATTTAAACTGTCAATATAAACAATTTTTGCGATAACAATTGCTTACGTTACATGCATTTTTATAAGTGCATCATACATATCGTCCGTGATTCTGAAATAGTTGAAAAATGGCAGATTTTTTCGAAACTATTTCAAATCTATTTTAAAATTGCAAACGACGTATGTGATGCATTTACGAAAATGCACCAAACCATAAGTTTGAGCTGTGCGACGCCAGTTCAGGAACTAAGTTAAATTCCTGTGTGGATCAGCTACTGGTCTTGATATTCTTTTTCTCTTTAACATTTAAACTTCTTCTAAAAAATAGGGTCAAAGAATCTCATATTTGAAATTTATAATTTTAAAAATGCACACATTAATTTCCCGAGCTTTTTGAAAAATATTTTATTACATATTAAATTTTTATTGCAATTGTTACTTGATATGGTTTAACTGATCTTTTGGTTTGATAGCGTTTATCCGATTTGGATATCGGATTTGAATATAAATATTAAAAAATATATAAGTAATAATTTTAAATGAATTTTATCAATATGTTAAATTATATATATTAAATTTATTAATTTTATTAATTATATTATTAGAAGGGGTTGCTTTTTTAACTTTATTAGAGCCAAAAATTTTATGATACGTACAAATGCGAAAAGGTCCTAATAAGGTTAGAATTATTGGAATTTTTCAGCCTTTTAATGATACCATTAAATTGCTTAATAAAGAATTATTTTATGTTAATAAATCTAATTATAATTTATTTTATTTATGTCCTGTATTAAGATTTGGAGTTATATTAATAAGATGAATATTATTTCCATATATTACTAATATTTATTTTTTAAAAATTATTCCATATTATTAATAATTTTATTAATATCTATTAGAGGATATATTATAATTTTTATGGGGTGGTCATCTAATTCTATTTATTCAATAATAGGATCAATACGATCTGTCTCTCAGATACTATCTTATGAGGTAAGATTTATTTTGATTATTTTAATTTTAATAATTATAAGAGAAAGATATTCATTTATAGATTTTATAAATTATCAGGTTTATATATGATATTTATTTATTTTTTATCAATTATTTTTAATGTATTTTATTAGAGTATTAGCAGAGTTAAATCGAAGTCCTATAAATTATATTGAAGGAGAATCGGAGCTTGTTTCAGGGTTTAATATTGAGTAGTTTAGAGGGGGTTTTACGTTGATTTTTTAGCTGAATATGGAATAATTATTTTTTTTTAATTTTTGAGAATTTTATTATTTACAAATTTATTACAATATTCTGATATTTTTATATTTATATTTATTATTATAATAAGATGTTTAGTCATTTTTATGCGAGGATTGTTACCTCGTATACGGTATGATGAATTGATGTATTTATGTTGAAAGATTATTTTACCAGTAATTTTATTATGTATTATTAATTCTTAGATTTAAATTTTTTTTAATATTAATTATTTAAGTTAATTTTGTAACGGCAGGGCCGTTACGACGGCAAAATATATATATATATACCTACGCACGGCCTGCTTACTCTAACCCGCTATACCTATCCTGCTTGCATGCACACAACACGCGCTATCTCACTCGCTCGCACGCCGCCTGCGCCGTCTCGCTCACTCCAGAAACGCTCTCTCGTTCTCGCGGCCTTCCCACGCGGAACCAACCCCACCGCCGGACCGACAACGCGTAGTGGGGACGCCGGTCGGGTATATAAGCCCGGCCGGCCGAGACATCGGGACCAGATCCCGTCCTGCGATCCGACTCCGTACACCGACCTACCAAGTACCTACTACCTCTCGGGCAGTGACGCCAGAAACGGGTCCCGCGGCTCACGGCTCAGCAATGGAAGGGGTAACGCACAATGTGGCACATGTACGCGGCTCGCGCTTGTGTGCGTTACCCCTTCCATTGCTGAGCCGTGAGCCGCGGGACCCGTTTCTGGCATCACTGCTCTCGGGGCCAAGGTTTCTCTTGGCTCTGCCGGGTTTCGCCGGCTCTCTCTACCATCGGGCTGAGGTTTCGCTCAGCCCAGTCGGGTTTCGCCGACTCCTGTCACCACCCCTCGGGCTAAGGTTTCTCTTAGCTCTGTCGGGTTTCGCCGGCTCCTAGCACCTACCCGGGCTGAGGTTTCGCTCAGCCCTGCCGGGTTTCGCCGGTTTCTGTTGCCAAGGCAGGCCCGACGTGACACTCGGTCTTGCCCGCAATACCTCACCACCTAACCTGACACTAGTATATAAACTGCATGTAAATACCGCATTGTAAATAGAAGCCGCATGCTAGAGATAAGCCCGCTAGTTAGAATTGCCTGCTAGTCCTAAGTCCGCTAACCATAGCCGCGCTATAGAGATAAACCTGCTAGTCCTAAGATCTGTTAACCTTAAGTCCGCTAGTTCTAACCGCGCCGTAGAAATAAGCCTGCTAGTAATAAGACCCGCTAATATTAAGTCCGCTAGCGCTAAGCCGCACCATAGAAATACGACCTAGGAATGGTCTTATTCCTAGGTCGTATTTCTACGGTGCAGCTTAGCGCTAGCGGACTTAATATCAACCGGTCTTATTACTAGCTGCCGCCCGCCATCGCACACACGTCAAACAGCGGTAGATGCAGCCCTTTATGAGCGCGCGTCCGCGCGGGACCCAGAATTCTTGGCGAAGAGAGCCAAGAGTCAGTTGCACCCCCCCCCCCTCCCTCTGTATAAGGTCCGGCGATGGCAATACTCGATGGCGAGGCGTGTTGCTCGTCTGAGTACATCGTGACGTTCCTTTATGCGCGCACTAGCATCCATTATTTGAGCGAGCAGTTCGTCTCGTGTATTCACTTTTCTTCTGTACACTTCACTTGTTTATGGTGTTGGATGAAGGTTGAAGTGTACAGAAGAAAAGTGAATACACGAGACGTACATTCAAGTCGCTCTATCTCGGAAACCGTGGGGAATAGGACATATATTCATATGAACATTTTTGCTTAAAATGATCGATACGTTCACCTCCCAGAATATTGACCTTTTCTCCTGGAACACCCTGTATAGCGCTATTGTATTGTGTACAGATTGTCTCACTTTGTTGTCATTCATACAGTGACAGCGAATAGGTAACAGCTCCATGTGTCATTATAATATGTATCTCGTTATACGTGATCGCGAAAATTATTAAAAGCTATCTGAAACTCGATCTCTATGATAATTAATAATTAACAATTCATATGCGATTGCTATTTATCGAAGCAGATCAAGAGACACGGCAGTGTCTCGCGCCAAGTCATGCGCAACAACAGCAAGGCGTACCGTGTATCT
>CAJQTV010000412.1:0-78005 GCA_907163055.1 Formica aquilonia x Formica polyctena | reverse complement strand
TAAGAGGTGGAATATCTATGATTCCACACAGATATGCATTAGCTAATAATTGTTACTTTTATGATAATAAAATTGGAAAGACTGTTAAACTATCCAAAGAAAAAGCGATAGAAAAAGGTATAAGTAGCACTTTGCCACAGGTATATATAACACCAAAAAGCATGTTAGCTATATTTTATACTTAGATGCTAATAATCTATATGGGTATGCGCTTAGTCAACCACTTCCTATAGGAGAATTTAAATATGAAGATGTAAATGATTTCACTCTTGAAACAATTAAGAGCTTACCCTATGATGGAGAATATGGTTATACATTTCCCGTTGATTTAGGTATCCCGTTGGAATTACATGATAAATTTAAAAATTATCCAATGTTACCCGAACATTATGTACCTAGTTATGATGAATTATCTGAATATCAAAAAGAAATGATATCTAAAGGAGTTGGTAAAATACCAACTGGCACTAAACTTATGTGCACGTTAAAATCAAAGAATAATTATTTAATTGATTACCGAATGTTACAAGAATGTCTTAATCAAGGAATAATCTTAAAAGATATAAAAAAAGTAATATCATTTAGACAAAAAGCTTGGTTGAAACCTTACATTGACTTAAATACAAAACTTAGACAAGAAGCTAAAAACGGATTTGAAAAGGACTTTTTTAAACTCATGAATAATTCGGTATATGGAAAACAAATGGAACAGGTGCAAGGTGTAAAAATTATGAAGATAGACAAATAATAGATGATGATAAAGTTCTTGTGTATAGAAAAAAGAAAGAAATAACATTAAATAAACCTATATATGGTGGGTTTGTTGTTTTAAAGTTATCAAAGTTATTGATGTATAAGTTTTATTATAATTCTTTGAAGAAGAATTATGGTGATAAAGCTAAATTGTTAGGAACTGATACTGATTCATTTATTATTTATGTGGAAACAGATGATCTTTACATGGATATAAAAAACAACATACATTATTTTGATAAGAGTGATTATAAAATCAATTGGATGCGACAAGTAAATAAAACAAGTAGAGTTGTGCAAATTAAAAACTTGCACATTGCTTCCTCATCATTTTATCTTACAATGCTTAAGCTGCTTTAAGCATGCGGATTTTTCAATTTTTGCTTCCTCATAGAGGAAGCTTTGTGAGCGAAATAAAATTAAAATAATTTCTTTCATCGATCCTCACTAAATTCAACATCAAACATCCTTTAATAATACTCTATTCACGTAAAAAAATTTAATCGGATATTTCAAATTTTCTGATAGTTACAGCGTGTAAAGACATTTTTCAAAAAATTCAAAATTTTATAAAAAATGAACCCTTTCTCCGGTACTCACCAAATTCAGTATCAATCATCCTTTAATAATATTCTATTCATGTAAAAAAATTTAATCCGATATCTCAAATTTTCTGAAAGTTATAGCGTGTACAGACATTTCTCAAAAAATTCAAAATTTTATAAAAAATAAACCCTTTCATCGATACTCACCAAATTCAGTAGTAACTACCCTTTAATAATATTTTATCCATCTAAAAAAATTTAACCTGATATCTCAAAATTTGTGAAAGTTACAATGTATACAGACATTTCTCAAAAAATTAAAAATTTTATAAAAAATGAATCTTTTCATCGATTCTCACCAAATTCAATACCAACCATCTTTGAATGATACTCTATCCATGTAAAAAAAAATTAACCCGGTATCTCAAAAATTGCGGAAGTTAGAGGTTGTACAAAATATCGCGTACATACACACACACACACACACACACGCACACACACACACACACACACACACACACACACACACACACACACACACACACACACACACACACACACACACACACACACACACACACACACACACACACATACAGACATTTTTTAGGAATATGATTTTTCGACGTTTTGGAACATTCTAAACACATTGGCATAGAAAACTCGAAAAAAAATTTTGTCACGAAAACAAAGCTTCCTCTATGAGGAAGCAAAAGTAATCGGTTTATTCAAAGATGAATATCTTGGGATACCCTTAAGAGAATGGGTTGGATTAAGATTAAAAATGTATGCTTTTAGATATGATGAAACTGAAACAAAGTTTTGTAAAGAATCTAAAAAGTTTATAACAAAAATAAAAGAGAAAAAAGTATGTAAAGGAATAAAAAGATCAAATATAAAAAAAATGAAATTTGATATGTACAAAAACTGTTTGTTTGAGGGTAAAAACACAACTGAAACTGTATACAATATTACATCAAAAGAGTTGAAACTTTACACTGTTAAAACAAATAAAATAGCATTATCAGCATACGATGATAAAGTATATTTAAATAATAATATACAAACATCTCCTTTTGGTTATAAGAATACCAGGCAAAACAAGCACTTGAAAGGCGTCTGAAAGACTAAGTCCGAAGGACGCTTAGTTCAAGGGACGCTTAGTCCAAGGGACGCTTAGTTCAAGGGACGCTTAGTCCAAGGGACGCTTAGTCCATAGGACGCCCTTGGAATTTAGGATTTCTGTCAATATTTGGAAGGTTTTCTTTTTCCAATATTTTGTTAATTCAAGTCAAGCCCTTATTTTGTTAATTCAGGTCAAGCACCTGAAAGGTTTAGTCCGAAGGACGCCCTTAGTTTCTGTCAATATTTTGAAAGTTCTTCTTTTTGTCTTTTTTTTTTAATTTGTTGCTTTTATGGGTGATTTTGATGTTTTTTAGTTGATTTTGATAGAGGAAAAAATGTGACCCAGAACATACCCTTTTGTATACTACTTGTGTGTAACGCAAAATTCGTATTTTACAGGCGCTCAAGTCTTCCGACTCCTGCGAACAACTATTCGGCTGGATGGTATGGTACAAGTAGTACCGGATCTGGTTTTCACCACGAAACCAGAGTGAGTGTAATGTAATGTAATAACGTTTATTTATCGCGAGGGTTAATAGTATTCCGTTATTATGAAAAAATATATTTAATAAATCGCAATATAATTAAAGTAGTAGGGCGTATAGCTAAAATAGAATTATTTTATAATTAATTAAATGCACAATATACACACATCTAACGCTTTGGGATATATTTATTGAAGATAAGTTTCTCATAAACTCTAAGTCGCATAAAACAAACTTACACCAAAGCAAAGTATAAAAACTTGGCGTGCCCGGGTCGCATTAAGACATTTTATAAATATATTGTTGCGTCCGCGCGTCGACTTCGATAATACTCGAACACGCGCGACACAAACGGCACTCGCGTATCGCGACGTAAATGATCAACACTCTTTTAAAGGAACAAAAGGAACTTTAATAATAACACAGAACACACAATTGAACAAGGAACACAGAACGGGTAATAACGGTAATCGTATCTCAAATATGTTCGCCCGGAATGACATCCGTCGCGAGATTCCAGATGGCCGATCTCTCCCAAGATGTCCGCCGTTGTTTAACAACAACGCTTAGCAACGTTCTCCCGGAGACGAATACAGCAGATTCATGAATAATCGCCTTAGACGACCCGCAGGGACGCAACAATATACATTATTTTGATGTAATATATGTGAATGATAATATATATAGATAATATATATATAATGTATATGTATTTATAAATTGAAATTTTAATAGACTCGTAAATCATTATATATTTTTTTGACACATGCTTTTTGTATAAAACTTAATAAAATTTTATATAAAATGTAAATAAATTACACAAAAATTTTCTTTCAAATTATACATTCTGTAGGATAAACTTCGTAAATCAAAAGAATCCTAATCGCATTAAACATTGATTATGAATTGATATTGTAGCATATATATATATTTTTTTTTTTTAAGTAATGTATGTGAATGATAATATATGTAGATAATATATATAATTGAAATTTTAGTAGATGTGTAAATCATTATATATATATTTTTTTAAACATGCTTTTTCTATAAAACTTTTGTTTTATGCGACTTAGAGTTTATGAGAAATTTTCCTTCAATAAATATATCCCAAAGCGTTAGATGTGTGTATATATGCATTTAATTAATTATAAAATAATTCTGTTTTAGCTATACGCCCTACTACTTTAATTATATTGCGATTTATTAAATATATTTTTTCTTAATAACGGAAATAATAAAATGAAAAAAATTTATAACAAATTTTTATTCAGTTGGCATAATTTTTTGATATCATTATTTTTCTAGGAAATTAAAACAATTACTTTGTATAACAGTTTTTTTAGTTAAAATGTTTTTATTTAAATAATAATAAAAGAAATAAATTTTATAGCATAAATTTTTATTCATTTGGCGCAATTTTTTGATATCATTATTTTTCTAGGAAATTTTTTTTATAAATACATATAACAGTTTTTCACAACTAGCTCGTGTACTTGGCGCCTTTTTTTACTTTTTTTAAAAAAGGTAAGTTTTTAGGGATTATTATATTGTCCTTGATAATCATAATAACCTAATTTTGCCCAATATGATTAGAAGAAATCGCTTCTCTTCCTTGCACTATTCCACGATATTTATTCTTATAACCGTTAATAATTTCTTATCACTTTATCATTTTTCTTTCTTGTTGCATTATTGCGCGATATTTTCACTGCGCGTCAATTTGGTTGTGCGTGGCTTGGCACGAGACACTACCGTTAACCTTTTTTATTATCATTTACTTGTCAAATCATCATTTACTTGTCAAATCTCAGAGCACCGCTAGCGCAATCTTCTATCGAGTACGTCAACCGTACAACGTGACTAATACATTTGCATATTGCATGTGTTGTGTACGTGTATATGCGTGTAGCGTGATACCACTATATTTCTTTGCATGTGTTATATACATGTATACACGTATAGAGCGATGACGACGGAGACGTATCTTAATACAAATTTTATACATTTCAACTTTGCATCATATTACCTCCATTCACGACACATGTAGACAAAAAATAAAGACACTTTCATTATATAATTCAAACCCAAGCTATCGATTAAACCTATTAAAAATACGATCGGTTCAGCCGTTATTGAGGTCCGATAATCTAAGGTTCTCGCAACTGGCCGACTCGCGTATAGATACCCGGAGTGCCTCGCGGATTCGCGTGAACTTGGCGCGAGACACTACCGAGCTCTCTTAAACTGGCAGGACCAAATCAGCAGAATCGAATGCGACCTACCGGATTATTTTGTACTCATTTTGTACTAATTTGTACCACAAAAAATAATTTTGTACCTCGTGCCACTTAAAAAAAATTGTGGCGCTGCTAGCTTAATATTAAGCTAGCAGGACCAAAAAATAAAAAAAATAGAAAATAAATAAAACAAAACAGATATAGTCAGCGCTAAATTTGTACTAATTTGTACCACAAAATATAATTTTGTACCTCGTGCCATTTAAAAAAAAAAAAATCGTGGCGCTGCTAGCTTAATATTAAGCTAGCAAGATTAAAATATTAAAAAAATTAAAACAAATTAAAACAAAGCAGATACAATTGGTGCTGAATTTGTACTAATTTGTACCACACAAATTAAATCAAAATATTTCTATTATCCCCTTAAAACAATCCCTATTTCAACCAACCTCAAGAGTAAGACCTTTCTCCTCCGATCTCGTAAGAATTAAATCATTAAGAACGAATTAAATTTATCGCATTATTTAGTACTTATTTTGTACTATTTCGTACCATAAAAAAGAATTTTGTACCTCCTGTCAATTAAAAAAAAAAAAAGCGCACGCGCATATGTATAACGCGATCCGCTAACTTAATATGAAGCTAGCAGTATAAAAACCATGAAAAAACAGAAAATAAAAGTAGATTCGGTAAATGTTCAGATTAACTTACACTTCACGGATCATTTTCATTTTTACATATATTATAGAGGGCACATTCCTAACTAACACGCACTTTGAATTTTGTGGCGCTCTCTTCTGGTTTCAGAGATATGCGATTTTGAAGTATCATAATTTTCGCATTTATTTCTCTGTTCTTTTCACTATATATTACTTGCGTGTTTATGTTTTTTTGTTTACATTTGCATCACTGTCAGTATATTTTCGCTAAGAATTTCTTTCGTTTACATTTAGAGTTGTTTTTATGTTACTGCTAGTACGCTTCAGAATAATTGTATACTTGTTCAGTTTCGCTAGAAATTTCAAAAGAAATACAGCAATGAAGTTTTACGAATTTCTATCCATTACTGCAAATAAAAATATAGCTTCTCCACACAAAGCAATGTTCAATGCAAACTTATGTGTCTAGTTTTTTGATAGTGGAGCTCTCCCGCAGGGGGGGGGGGCGGAACATATTGTCTCCATGCATATACTTTTTAATGCAAAGCAAGATTTCACATGGGTTTACAACTTTTCACTTTATATTTACGCATTAAAAAGTATATGCGTGGAGTCAGTATGTTCCGCCCCCTTCTGCGGGGGGGGGGGGCGCTCCACTATTAAAAAACTAGACACATAGGTTTGCGTTGAACCTCGCTTCGCGTGGAAAATAGAAAAATTCAAGGAGCTTCGTTCCCGGAAATGTAAACAAACACTTTTTTCACATCTGCTTTACACAAATACAACGTAAACAAACTTTATTTTTTCTTATTTTATAACAGAAAAAGCATTACTCTGCAAACTGCATTACTAGCAAACTGTAAAACTTTAAAATTGCATATCTCTGGAACCAGAAGAGAGCGCCACAAAATTCAAAGTGCGTATTACTTAGAAATGTGCCCTCTATAATATATGTGAAAATGAAAACGATCAATGAGGTGTAAGTTAATCTGAACATTTACCAAGTAGTATTATATATTTGGATAAAATATGATCTTTTAATTTTTCGAAATAAGCATTACTTCTGAAAAAGTGCGAACAATTTAGTAAAACATAGCGCTTTTCATTGTGGCTAATTTTCAATTTATTATTTCATTAATTTAATATTAACAATTCAATCAATTACACAGGAAATTTCAGATTTAAACAAATAGAACAGACTCTCTCAGTATATCTAGGATAAATTTTATATTTTTATATTTCTGTTTTCCCAAATACACCGTGTATTTGAAAAATTCATTTATATGTTATTATACATATATTTATTATTATGTGTTAATCAGATTTATGTATAAATATTTTTAACATTTTATATAAGAAATATATAGAAAATATTTACATTTTATGTATCTTGTTACAGGTATTTTAAGAATTGTTTACGTTATAATAGACATGTGAATGTTATAGAAAAAAAAAAATATCAAATTTTATATTCAATAGTATATTATTGTTCAATGTTTTCAATCGTTACATAAATTATTAAAAAATGTAGAATACAAAGAATACAAAGCTTCTGAGTAATCGAGTTGCGTCGAAGGATAAATAATGCAGTACAAAACATATTATTGCCCTCGTGTACACAAGCAAATGACTCTAATTCTACTTCTACAAATACGCAAAATTTATGTTCACCTATGTGCTATGCAATTGGAAATAATGAAAATATTACCGATGTAGATACAGTAGATGCCACTAATGAATCTCCTCCCACATTAATGCTCACAGAATTAAACTCTAATAACATGGATAATGCATATACGTTATACGCTGACGACAGTGATATTTCACAAAATAGTTGTTTTAATTTTCTACAAAAATAATGTGATATATGATAAAAATATTGCGCCAACTAATAAAAATTTATGTTACAAAATTTATTTATTATTATTTCTAATATTAAAAATTGTATCAAATTGCAATGTGATTAAAATAGTGGAACATATTTAAGTGAAAGAAATTTTTTATTAAGAAAACAAATTTCAATATAAAATAACTTTTTAATTAGAGAAAAACTTGGCGCTGCGAAACTGAACATATGCTAATTAACGTATTATTAACATTTTGAATTTTTCATACTAGATTCTTGTGTGCGTATGCCTATATTACTATTCGCAGTTATCCATACTGGTTTTTGGCAGGTATTTGACCAATTTTCCAGAGTGCAACATTATATAGCGTAGCACTCTTTCATTTATAAAAAAGTAAAGCTGCAAAATTCTTCCTGATACTTCTGGATAGTTGAATCTATAGAATACACACACACACACACATATATCATATAATAAACATATTATAGAATACACACATCTCTTTCTTATAAATATATGTATTGCGATGCTTTGTTCTGTTTTTACACGTAGCATAAATTACTTTTGTAATGTTTTAGTTTTTTCTAATATAAATGAGATATACCTGATCCAACTATCCATAAGTATTACGAAGAATTTTGCATCTTCACTTTTTTATAAATGAAAGCATACGAACACTGCACTCGGCATTTTGCAAACTTAACCTATACCTGTCAAAAGCAAGTATGGATGCAAGCAGTAACATAACGAAGCGCCGTTAGCGCAATCTTTCGTCAAAGACGCCAACCGTACAAGAATACATTGCCATTATTGCATGTGTGTTGTGTACGTGTATATATACGTGTAGCATAATACCACTATATTCTATGCATGTGTTGTATACATATTGTTGCGTCCGCGCGTCGACTTCGATAATACTCGAACACGCGCGACACAAACGGCACTCGCGTACCGCGACGTAAATGATTAACACTCTTTTAAAAGAACAAAAGGAACTTTAATAATTACACAGAACACACAAATGAACAAGGAACACAGAACGGGTAATAACGGTAATCGTATCTCAAATATGTCCGCCCGGAATGACATCCGTCGCGAGACTCTAGATGGCCGATCTCTCCCAAGATGTCCGCCGTTGTTTAACAACAACGCTTAGCAACGTTCTCCCGGAGACGAATACAGCAGATTCATGAATAACCGCCTTAGACGACCCGCAGGGACGCAACACTACTCCCCCTCTTCAAAATTGTCGTCCCGACAATCAATGAGGGCTCTTCCAAATTGAATGGGTTGATCGTTGTCCTCTTCTTTCAAGGCGTTGACTCCAGGGTGCCTTAATGATTTTCTGCTCTACCCTGAGCTGCTGCTACAGGTTACCGAGCGCCATTATCTATCGGCCCCAATCACACACCCTCCAGGAATATACAGGATACTGTCATCGAACCCGTTTGACAAGAACATCCAACGTCGACTCCAGGGCACAGAAACGGTTTCCTGCTCTACCCTGAGCTGCTGCTACAGGTTACCGAGCACCGTTAAAATCCAGAACCCAATCGACTTTGATACATCTTGAAACTACAGTAGCCGTCCCCCGTAGTTCGCCTTATTCTCGGAAATACTCAAAGCTGCTGCATCTCCGCATCTCAAAAGGGAGCAAATCTTCGGACAAGAGGGGGGTAACATCCGTGGACCCACCGTCCTTCTAAGAGGACACCTCAAGTCCCTGTCTCGGCATTCGCCCTTCGTCCCACGGGAAAACTACGGTCAAAAACCGGGGAGAGACAGAGTCTTCAACGATGGTCTGTGAAGAACAAAATTTTGAAAGAAGATTCCATAAACCATCTTCTTCAATCCCTTAAAAAAAAACAGAAAGAAAATTAACCAATAACAAGTAACATAAATCATAAATCAAGTTTCGGATGTGACTTAAATCCGCCTTTCATGATACGAAGCCAATCGATCTAAATGAACTATTTTATTTCTATGCCTACTAGACTTCCGGATACAATAAACAACATCATTAAGCTTCTTAACTATCTTATAAGGACCCTCCCAATTGCTTTGTAACTTGGGAGACTTATCAACAATCCTACGAGGATTAAACAACCAGACTTTCTGCCCACACTCAAAATGAATTTGACGATCCTTACGATCATAGTAAGCTTTTGCTCTCGAAGACTTCAAACTTAAGCGTTGCCTAACCCTATCATGAATTTCATTCAATTTTTCTTTTAATTCTGACACATAACTTTCCTCCGAAACATCCACTCCAACTACTGGGGGGCTACCACGAAGAAGATCTATAGGTAGTTTCAAATCTCGACCAAAACATGATTCGGCTGGAGAAATCCCTGTAGTCTCGTGTCTAGCTGACCTATAAGCTAATAAACACATTCCTATCCAACGATCCCAATCTCGTTGATTTTCCGAAACAAACTTAGCCAAATAATTTATAATTGTTTGATGTTGACGTTCGACCAAACCATTGGACTGAGGATGAAATGGGGTTGTTCTGGTCTTTTTAATTCCCAACAAACTTGACAATTCATAGAAAACACGAGAATCAAAATTCCTTCCTTGATCGGTGTGTAATTCTGAAGGTACACCATATCTTGAAATTACTTGATTTACGAAGACTTCCGCAATAGTATTTGCCCTAAAATTCTTTAATGGAAAAGCTTCGACCCATTTGGTGAAACAATCAGAGACAACCAATAAGTATTTATTTCCTGTAGAAGATGTCGGAAATGGACCCAAAATATCCATTTGCACCCTCTCAAATGGAACTCCAGCGTTATAAATTCGTAGTTCAGATTTTCCTTTATCAAAAGGTCCCTTCTTAGCAACAAACGTGACAAGACCTGCACCAATTTTCAACATCCTGCTTACAGGTGCCCCAATAAAATCGTTTCCAAATCCTCCCTAAGGTCTTGTTCACTCCAAAATGTCCACCGGAAGAAGAATCATGAGCTTCTCCCAAAATCTGTCGAATTCTCTTTCGAGGAACTACAATTTGAAGAACAGAAGTCTGCAAATTAGGTGATTCCCACTTCCTAAATAAAACACCATTTTTAAAAATGAGAGAATCTCACTGCGACCAATAAATTTTGGAAACCGAACCTTCAGAAACAACTTCCTGCCAAGAAGGACGCTGATCCTTTTCTTTACCAAGTAAGATCTTCGCTATCGTCGGATCTTCTAACTGATCCTTTCTCCAATTCTCTAAATTATCCGACTCAAAGACAATTCTTCCAACAAATTCTTCCTTCTTCATATCAATTCTGTTGCAATAGCTGCAATTGATTTCTGCACAAGGGCGTCTTGATAATCCATCAGCGTTCCCATGAAGTTTCCCTTTCCGATGAAAAATCTCAAAATCATATTGCTGGATTCGCTCCAACCATCGTGCCATTTGACCTTCAAGATTCTTAAATGACATCAACCATCGTAAAGAAATGTGATCAGTTCTAATCACAAATTTACGTCCGTACAAATAGTGATGAAATGACTTTAACGAATCTATAATAGCAAGTAACTCCCGCCGAGTTACACAATAATTCCTTTCCGATTTACCTATGACACGACTATAATAAGCAATAACTTTTTCTGAGCCGTCCTGAATTTGAGATAACACTGCACCAATACCATGGTTTGAGGCGTCAGTATCCAGAAGAAATTGACCTTCATTCCTGGGAAAAGATAGAATAGGAGAAGACATTAAACATTTCTTTAACTTCTGGAAAGCTGATTCGCATTGTTCCGTCCACACAAACTTTGCTAAATTCTCGGTCAAAGAAAATAATGGCTTAGCTATTAAAGAAAATCCTTTCACAAATTTTTTATAATAAGAACAAAAAACCCAAGAAACTACGCACCTGCTTCTTGGTCCGAGGTACCGGCCAATTCCTAACAGCAGAAATTTTCTCAGGATCCGTTGTAATTCCTCCCTCAGAAACAATATGACCGAGATATTTAATTTCCCTTTTGAAAAAAGAACACTTCCTCGGATTCAACTTCAAATTGGCAGAGCGTAATCGCAAGAAGACTTGCTTCAAATAATCCAACATCTCCTCGAAACTTTTACCGAAGATAATTACATCATCTAAATACACTAGACAAATCTTGGATAATTTTTTCAAAACCTTTTCCATCAATCGCTCGAAAGTGGCAGGAGCATTGCAGAGTCCAAATGGCATACATGTAAACTGCCACAAGCCATTTCCAATTGAAAATGCCGTCTTTTCCTTATCTTCTGAACGAATCTTCACTTGCCAATATCCGCTCTTCAAATCTAACGAAGAAAACCAAGAGTTTCCGGATAACTGGTCAAGTATATCATCAATCCCAGGCATTGGATAGGAATCTTTTTTCGTCACGGCGTTTAATTTTCTGTAATCAACACAGAATCTAATCGTCCCATTCTTCTTTTTTACCAAAACCGCAGGAGACGCCCATGGACTTTGCGATTCCTCAATTACACCTTGACGCCTCATATTCTCAATAATTGTATCGACCTCTTCCCGCATTTGCAACGGAATTCGTCGGGGAGCCTGCTTAATTGAATTAGAATTATTCACATTAATTTCATGCGCCACCCCATCACAATTTCCAGCTACTATTTCCTCCGAAAATATATCCTGAAACTCTACCAAAAATCGAGCAAAAATATCCTTCTGTTTACTTGAAAAATCTTGAGATTCCTTCTGAAAAAGTTCTTTCAAAAATGGAGGAACCTCATCTACACAATTTTCAATGCGTGAGCAAAAAAACTTTTTCTTTTCCCTCACATTAGAATCGCCAAAGATTGGCTCAAAAATATTTTCCAGATTAACAATGGACAGAAAATCATTCCCCAATAAACAATCCTCAGCTATATCAGCAACAAAAACTGGAAATTCTACAGAACATTTTCCCAAGCTAATTATCACGATTACCTTAAATTTTACGGGGATTTCTTCCCCTGTAGGATATTTCAAATGAAAAGAATTATCAAGAGGAAACCGCCGCTTAGGCATTCTAACAAAACTACTCCTGATAAGAGACACATCCGAACCCGTATCAATTTTAAAATTACATAACTGTTCATCGATAAATCCTTTAAAATTAAATAATTTCTTATTATTAGTGCCAGTATTATTATTAACATTTTTACAATTACAACAATAACTCTGTAATTCTATTGGGGCTTCACGTTCTCGCGTCGAACCTGCCCCAAACAGCTCGACAAAATTCAGTTTTCCCCTTTCTTTAAAAACGGACATTCCGCTCGAAAATGACCTGAGCCTCCACATTGCCAACATTCTTTTACAAACATTTTATTATTACTAGAGTTAGAACTCTTGTAAAAATTTTTATTTTGTTCCTGTTTCCTCTCTTTTGCTTTATCGCCGGAATTTCCAAAATTCCTTTTTCCGTCAAATTTGTTAAAATTGTTCCTATTCCCAAAATCAAAATTATTGAACCTCCTTCCTTTAGCGAAATTATTTTTGTTGTTATTGTTATTGCCAAAGTTGAAATTATTATTCCGTCTTTCAAAATTACTTTCCTGTATAACTTTCACCGCCATGGCTCTTTGTATGGCCATTTTCAAGGAAGTGATTCCTTCCAACTGCAGAGTCCTTCTCACAAATCCATTAGACAAAGCGGTAACAAATTGCGCGCAAGCAATTTTATCACGAACTTCGTGCGTACATTCGGGATACGCTAACTGCGAAAGCCGTTCAATATCAGAGCCCAAGGTGGCCTCATCTTCCCCCAACTTTTGTTTTCTGTTCGTAAATTGGGAATAATAAGACTGAGATAACAATCCTTCCCCAAAGCGCAACTCTAATTTAGACTTTAATTCTGCGTAATCGAGATTTTCAATGTTAACGACACACTCCAATACCGCACGCGCCTTTCCTCTAAGACATGAAATGAGAGCGACGCTTTTCGCAGCGTCACTCCACCTATTTGCTCGCGCAATTAACTCAAACTGTGAGAAGAACTCTCTTAGCGGAACAGTCCCGTCAAAAATGTCCGGCTTCAATTTAAAGCCTAATTCTGTGTTAATATTAACACGCGCGTCTCTTTCGAAATTAGGCGCAATATTAGGCAAAAAATTTCTGTTAATGGGGCGACTTAGCTGGTTGTTGTTATCCAGCAGACGAATCCTCTGTTCCATCCCCCGTAACGCCTCGTCGCGTTCGCGCAGTTGTGCTTCAAATACAGCTCGCTGCTCATCGTGTTGGCGCAATTGCGTCTCAAAATCGGCTCGCTGCTGCAACCGCTTCTCGCGTAGCTCACGAATCTCTCGCATCGCCGACTGAAGTGTAATCGCTTCCAATGATGGTCCCGATGTCGTAGCCGCCGTTGAAGTCAATCGACTCCTCTTTCTCGTCGAAACTCCTGCCGTCGGCGAATTTTCCTGTTCCATTTTTATAGACGAAAAGAAACACACAATTCTCCAGAAAATCGTCTCCAGAAAATCGTCCACTCCGTCGTATCGTATCCCGGACGAGCCCCCAAAATGTTGCGTCCGCGCGTCGACTTCGATAATACTCGAACACGCGCGACACAAACGGCACTCGCGTACCGCGACGTAAATGATTAATACTCTTTTAAAAGAACAAAAGGAACTTTAATAATTACACAGAACACACAAATGAACAAGGAACACAGAACGGGTAATAACGGTAATCGTATCTCAAATATGTCCGCCCGGAATGACATCCGTCGCGAGACTCTAGATGGCCGATCTCTCCCAAGATGTCCGCCGTTGTTTAACAACAACTTAGCAACGTTTTCCCGGAGACGAATACAGCAGATTCATGAATAACCGCCTTAGACGACCCGCAGGGACGCAACAATATATAGCGGTAAAGGGGCGATGATGATGGTGACGTTTCTTACATGAAAATTTCCACATTTCGACTTTGCTTCGTAATATCTCTGCTTTATAGAACATGCAGAGCGAAAATAAAGACACTTTGCTTATATAAATCGAACCCAAGCTATCGATTAAGCCTATCAAGAATTCGATCGGTTCAGCCGTCATTCAGATCTGGTAATCTAAGGTACTCTCAACTATCCGACTCGCGTATAGATACCCGGGGTGCCTCGTTCTTGTTACGCGCGGTCTTTGCTTCGCGTGACTTGGCGCGAGAAACTACCGTGTCTCTTGATTTCTAGTGCTGAGAATGATGAAAATTATCATGATAATGGTCTTATAACGCATACATTTGTAATAAACCCAATCAATTTTACGAATAACTTGCGTAGGCTAGCAATCAATAATAATTTAATACACACAGCGTTAAATATGATTTTGGAATTAATTAATTCAGCCTATCCATTTTTACCACGTACTGCCAGAACTCTATTGCGTACTCCTAGGAAATTGGAAACCATTTCTTTTGGTAATGGCGAGATGTATTATTATGGCATTCATAAATGTTTGACGCGTAAATTACAGCATGCCAGATTGAATGGCAAAATTTCAACTATCAATTTAATTATAAATATTGACGGTTTACCCGTATTCAAGAGCAATAGAATTGACTTGTGGCCAATTTTAGGTCGTAGCAATGATATTGTAGATTCATGTTCATTCATGATTGCATGTTTCTGTGGTGAAGGAAAACCAATAAATCTTGAAAAATATCTAAAGCTATTCATCGAAGAAATAATTTCCTTACAAGAAACCGGGTTTCAATATAACGGAAGAATATGCTATGTTGAAATTGAATGTTTTGCGGCTGATGCACCCGTAAGAGCCATGCTAAAGATGATCAAAGGGCATACAAGTGCGTACGGATGCGAAAGATGTACTATTAAAAGAGTAAAGAATCAAATTTTTTTTCCAACTAAAATAAGTAATTCGGTAATTTTGAGAACAAAATACGACTACATAGGTGAGAAGACTAATGATAATCATGTGAAAGGAAAATCGGCATTACTTACTTTAAATATAGATCTCGTGAAGCAGTTTGTATTGGATCCCATGCATATAATATACCTAGGTATTACGAAGCGTTTACTTATAAAGTATTGGATAGAAAGATGGCGTCATTGTAAACTCTCCCGACAAAATCTTGCAGCAATTGATTATAATATACAGATAATACGTACATTCGTCACGTCTGATTTTTGTTGAAAACCTCGAGCTTTAGTAAACTTAAAAAAATTTAAAGCAACCGAGTTTCGATTCATTGTTTTATATAGCGGCGTAATCATTTTCTACAATATTCTTGACGACGTAAAATATCGACACTTTTTGCTATTTCATGTAGCAATTACTATTTTATCTGGCGCACCTTTGATCGAGGCTTACATACACATAGCTGAAGAAGCTATTAGGAAGTTTGTTCTCAAAGCTGCTGAAATATATGGTGAGGATTTTGTCTTGTATAATGTACATTCATTCCTACGTCTTTATGCAGACGTACAAAGATATGGTCCATTAGAAAAATATAGTTGTTTTCCTTTCGAAAATTATCTTCAATCTCTAAAAAGACGAGTTCGCTCTAAAAAATTATCTTTGCATCAAGTATGCAACCGAATTGCAGAAGAAGAGAATATCGATGTTGAAATTAAATCTTCTGTCACTTCAACTTACCTTCCTAAGCAACTTTTTTTTCCCAATTCGAATATCACTGATCATTTTACATGTGGAAAACTAATTTATAAAAACAAGAAAATATCAGTTAAACTTCCCGATAATACTGTAGCAGTAGGCAATCAAATATATGTGATCAAAGAAATTATTTTCATCGATGGTAAATATAAATGTATAGGGATTACATTTAAGTACGTCGAGAATCTATATCGAAATCCGATACATTCATCTAAACTGGGAATTTATTATGTAAAAAGTATTAACATTAATGCTTCTACTATGTTTTTTGTTGACGACATATCCCATAAATGCCTTCGATTACTTTTAAAGAAGGTTTCGGGGGTTTTCCCATTATTCACCAAGTTGCGTAATAATTTGTTGAAACTATTATTATATTTGTAATAAATTGATATAAATATTATTTTATTTAATATTATTTTGTTAATAAAACTTCAGGAAAGTATCAAACGAAACAGAAGTGAACAATTTTGAATATGAGTTAAATACAGCTTTATGTTACAGTCTTTGTACGTATGAAAAACGGAAAATATTCTGGAAAATCAATAAAATTTTATTGAGTTTAAGTTATTGCCGAATCTACAATAAGGAATTATTTTGATATTGAAATCGCGATTAATTAAAACGTATTTAAATAAAAAATTTTTTTATAAGCATTCATCGTATTTGAACATATATAATCACAAATTCGTTTAATATCGTGCTTTCTTGTGAACAACAATAAACTGTAGATATATAATATAAAGTTGTCGAAAAAAGTAGTAAAATATTAAACATATGCCCTTGTGGAATTTTTAAATGGCAAAAAAAAGAGTGTGCTGTCCTCCTATTGATTTGGCTGATAGATGACCGAAAGATGTTATTGGCCAAAGATTAAATCTCAAGAAGTTTTTGATGAACTGGTATTGGATAATGAACTACATGACGCTACATGGATGAAATATAAAGTCCACCGAGTGTTAAAAGTTTCAGGTGAGAATAAGTGTAAAGAAGAAATATATAGACTTAATAGATTTTTATTTTTATTTATATATTGGTATTTCATGTTCATTTTTATTTCATTTTTTAATATAAGCAACTGGAATATTTGTTTGTGCTATTTTGCCCTTTTTACAAAATGTAAAGATTCTTCATTCCTTTATAGTTTATTCTTTTATGTTATAACATTCAGTATCAAGAGACACAATAGTGTAGCTCTCTTAAGCTGGCAGAACCAAATCAGCAGAATCGAATGCAACCTACCGGATTATTTTGTACTCGTTTTGTACTAATTTATACCACAAAAAATAATTTTGTACCTCGTGCCATTTAAAAAAAAATCGTGGCGCTGCTAGCTTAATATTAAGCTAGCAGGACCAAAATAAAAAAAAATTAAAAAAAATAAAACAAAGCAGATACAGTTAGCGCTGAATTTGTACTAATTTGTACCACACAAAACAAATCAAAATATTTCCATTATTCCTTTAAAATAACCCCTATTTCAACCAACCTCTAGAGCAAGATTTTTCTCCACCGATCTCTTAAGAACTAAATCACTAAAATCAAATTAAATTTATCGCATTATTTAGTACTCATTTTCTACTATTTTGTACTACAAAAAAAATTTTGTTCCTCCTGTCAATTAAAACAAAAATAGCGCATGGCCCTGCTAACTTAATATAAAGCTAGCAGTATAGTTTTTATACAAAAACCATGAAAAAACGGAAAATAAAAGTAGATTCTGTTAGTACTGAATTCGTATTAATTTGTACTACCCCAAAAAAAATGATTATACTCGATATTGAATGATTTATAATATTTTAAGATTTAATGTTTTATGATTCAATTATAAATTATATTAAAAACTTTTATTTATCTTTTTTAAAAAAGTAAATTAAAATAAATTGTTTTATAGCGCTTCACAGTAAAGAATATAACAGATTTTTGTTGTGAGTTATACCTTTTTTTTTTAAAGGGATATTAAAAATAAACAAAAATTTTTTAATGTACTACAAAAAAAGTGCTTTTAAAAATGCAACTAGAAAAAATCGATTTAATATTAAAACGGCAACTTAAAATTTTTTTTAGCTTGGTAAATGTTTACCTTTACACAGTCCATCCCAAATGACTTCCGGTTGATCTTGACGTTGACCTTGATCTCTAAGGAGGTGGGATGGGTATAAAGGTAAACATTTACCTTTAATTCAGTTTTTTTCTTTCAAAATGTGAAAAAAATTGTTATAAGAAAAGAAAATGCATTTTTGTCTTTAAAAACAGAATTTATATAAAAATATACGATTTATTATTTATTTGTTTTAATTTTGCAATTAAATAAAGATAAAAATGTTTGCATGTTTGGAGAAATAAATATATATTTACATAACTATAAATTGAATAAATAAATTCAAAAACATATAAATTCAATAACATTACAGTATAAATTATATGTATTATAGATGCGATATATTATATTATATTATATTATACAATCCATTATAAAAACAATATATAAAATTATTGAATAATCTCGGCAGTCATACTATACTAAATCCAAATTTTTCATTTTATAATATCAATTGCGCTGCTTCGTTATTTTCGATATAAAACAGAAGAAGCAATCGCGTTGCTCAACTAATGCTTTACAACACAAAACAAGAGAAGCGTGATTCTGCCGCTTGGCATTTATTTCAAGTGTATTTCTATCAGTGGCAAACGAAAGACTATCAGTATATTGGGCAGCTTATATAGGATTATATCGATATTGTTCATTCTTTAATCTCTAACAACTCGTCAAAGCAAACGCTAAAATATATAATTTTTATCATGCCTCCAGTACGTGGCAGACCGGGAAAAGTTAATCCCGAGAAAATGAAAGAAGCAATCTTAAAATATAAAGATATTGTAAAAAACAATACTAATATTGTTTCTAAAACGCATGATGTGTGGAGTGCTATAGCGCAAGACCTAAAAAATGAAGTGACCACTAATAATTTATATCTATTCACAATGTGCAATCGATATAATGTAAAAGATATTATTTTTGATAAAGTGTGTAACGAAAAAAGATTTCCGCAAATGAAAGTACATTAAGTGATTTGAATTGGAATGAAAGTTCAATAAATATTTCGTCGGATGATAGCACCATAAAGAATTTTTATATCATTTCTTTACTGAGAGAAGAATTCACAAATCTTTTGACGATACAAGTGTCAAACTAATAACAGAGGAAAGACATATTATCGCTTGCGTAAAGTTTTACAACCTGGCAAGTGGCAAGAAGTGATAACGAACAAATGAGAAGCTACGCGTATGAAATGTGGATTCCAATTTAAAAACCATTACATTTCTGCAGATGCTAAATCTGGTGTTATCAATGGTAAGTTGATTATTAATATCATAGAATTATTTTTGTTAAATTTATTCTATAAAATTTATAATTAATAGGCTCTGGTAATTTTGACTTCTAAATTTATAAATAAGAAATGTAAAAAAAATAAATTTAATTGTTTTCACTTCCATTTAGATTGTAATTATAGAAAGTAATTAAATAGGATCAAAAAACAAAATATAAACATATAGATATATAAAATAATGAAAAAATAAATAAATAAATAAATAGATAATAAATAGACAATAAAAAATATATAATAAATATATAAATAGATATATAAATAAATAGATAATAAATATAGAAATACATTGATAATAAATAAATATATAGATAAAATTATATCTATTTGATAATGTTTTTTTATTGTCAGCTTGACAACATCAATATTTTTTATCCAAAATGTCTTTGGCTATAATTATAAATCTTTTTTTAATAAGTTATAAAAGAGCAGTAAATTTTCTCAGGTAACATATGTAATATAAGTAAGTTTTGTCAGATAATATACATGTTATTTACATGTCTACACAAAATGCATATAAATTTATATATCTTCTAATACGATTACATAATATACAATTATATACAATTAATATAATAACCTTTTTTGATTAAAAAATATGTTTTTTTTTAGGCTATTGCAAATTTGGCAGTACATGAAAATGTATCATAGAGGATACTGATCCATCCGATAATTGTGTGAAATTGAATTTCACATATACACAAGAAAAAGGAAATTGCAAAAAACGATATTTGAGAAATCCAATAAGAACAACTATTGGGAAGGAATTACAAAATAAATCAGTTCATGTGTATCGTGCAGAAAAAGCATGCTATGTCACGTCCGGTGGACTCCACGATTCTTTTCTTTCACGTAATATTAAACGCCTACGCTCTGGAATTCTTTGCACTATAAACAATAAACTAAAGGAATATCTAGCAGGCGAAACTAATATTTCAAAATCTAAACCATGCGTGATAAATATTCGAACAAAGGTCCCCTAGAAGACCAAGAATTTTAAACAACAACTAAAAGATACTCGAACCATGAGAAGGCTCGACATCTAAACAGTGCGCATGCAAGAGACTAATAAATATATCAAATAATATTTTTTCTTGGGAGTCCTCTAGTGGAAACGCGTTATAGAAAGAGTCTCGAATAGGGCCCTTCTAAGAACTAGTGATATCTTATAGATGTAACTATGATCCGCGACTGAAACTCGCGACAGTCGACACCACGTGCTCGCCTACTAGACCACCCTTGCGCGTTATCTGTTTGAGATAAAACTCAAGTGAATAATAAAACTGTCAACTTGGCCGATCATGGCGGACTCTCCAGTGGGCGAGACTTAATTTTTAAAAACAAATGCCTACACCAATAGGCGCAAACTCTTGGACCTTCTTTTGGAAGGGAGACGCTTTTAATTCATGAGAGGGGCACCATTTTAAAGATTGATTCGTTAAAAAAGAATATTGCTTGCCTAATGGAGAGGATACGCGAAGAGACGCCAAGATTCGACATACGCGAAATCCTCCCTCAGAAAAATCAGTTCATCTTCGCCTCTCAACTCGAACCGTCGCACCAAGTCTGCCTACAGCTCGCTCCGACTTATTGAGTCTTCAAGGCTATTTTCGCAGTTCTGTCCGCGTTTGTGATAGTGCAAGCAGTTCTTTTTCGGCCTTTATCCAACTGTATTATTACAGATACAGTTATTATCAGCGTTCCTCAAACAGTTAGTTGCTAGCATTATCTCTTACATAAGGCCTTAAGAAGTTAAGTTTTGAGTGAAAAGGAAAACTATTCAGTGTAAGACTCCGAATTGTGTTGTGAACACTACCGGAACCGAGCGGATCTCCGAGCCACCCTTTCCGCACAGCTGAGTCCACAAGATAGATCTTGGGTTGCTTATCCAGCGAAATTTTAAATTCATCACCTTCGCACACAACAAGTAGTGAGTCTACCAAAGAATTTTATTTCTTCTTCTTCTTCTTCTTCTTTTTTCAATTTATCTTGGCCTCTTGTGATCAAGGGTGGATCAACAAATTCTGGCCGTAAACAGGTTATAATGAGTATAAGTTTTTCTGAGAGAAATTATTTATAGTGAGAGTAAGTTTCTGGGGGAAGATATTTATAGGATAATGTGAAACCTCTTTCTGAGGCATGTGGGGAAGTGGAAGGATAGAGTTTTATATGATAATCTGTGGAAAAACCTCTTTTGAGGCATGTGGGAAGGACGGGACCCGAGCGGAATCGAACCTGGAATCTCTCGATTACCAGGCCGCGACTCTACGCCCGGCGCCACGCGTCGCCCCAGAATTTTATTTGTTTCCTACCTTTCTCTTATTTTATTTTTCCTTCCTCTTAAAAGAAACAGTTTGTTATTAAATTCAAATTTTCAAGTAATATCCAAGCGTACATTTATTAGTATTATTATTAAATTAAACTCTGGTTATTAAATATTTTATATTTCCTCTTCTTCGAACCTTTTTCCTTTGCGAGTCCGTAAGCTTGATTAGCCAGGATCTTGAACTCTGTCAAGATTGGCATTCATCCTTATTGTTAGACTCGAGCAATCCTTTCTCCTCTACGAGTCCGTAAGTTGATTAGCCAGGATCTTGAACACTGTCAAGATTGGCATTCACGCTTATTGCTAGACTCAAGCAATTCTTTCTCCTTTGCGAGTCCGTAAGCTTGATTGGCCAGGATCTTGAACACTATCAAGATTAGCATTCATGCTTCTTGTTAGACTTAAGCAATCCTTCCCCTTTCACGGGTCCCTAGGTGTGATTAGCCAGGATCCTGGTGTGATATCATGATTGGCATTCATACTTAGCTGCCAGGCCCTGAAGGAAAGTCTTCTTCCTCTACATCTATAACAATTCTCTCCGTATTGTTTTATTTCCCCTCTTTCTCAATATATATATATATATATATATATATATATATATATATATATTAAAAATAAATGTAATTGAGATCCTTAAGAGCTTTTTCCATTGTTTCTTAATTATTTTATCATTATCAAACTGTTTCTTTTACCTAAATAACAATATCTCAGTTAACTCTTGCGTGTGTTTCCTAGTGGAAACCACCCCGGCAAAGCGCTCTAAGCGCTGGGCGAAACACATCCGCAACCGGGAAAATAAAAAGATCCGGAAACTATTGGCTCGGGCGTCCGCGGATCCTACTTTTACTATCGATTACAATAAGTTAAATTTAGATGAACATTCTTTTAAATTAAGAGTCCAGCGACTAATCAACACACCAACACGCGATACACACCCTTGTCCCCCTAGTTCTTCTTTTGATTATTCACCTTCTTATTCCCCCGTCTCTTCCCCCGAGCGTTTTTCCTCAGCTTCTCTCGAACCTCAACCCTCGCGAATTCCCGCTCCCCCTCCCCCTTCTGACTGTCCCTCTAGTCCTTCTGCTGATCTCACCGAGAATTATCGCGTCGGTCCAGATATAGTGGACCTCGATCAATTCCACCATATCCTTCAAACCAGTCCATCCGGTTCAATAATTCCATTTTTTGTCCCAGGTTCCCCTTGTCCTTTAGCCGTCCCTATCGAGGTGTTCTGGATGAAGTTCCCTTCCCTCTCCACAGTGCAACTCCAAGACCTTTAATAGTCCTCCTCCCCTTTTCTCCCTACCGTCCAACTTTCAGTTCTTTAATAATTTATTTCAAGCAAATTTTCTATAACTATTTATTGTAAATTTCCAACCGGAATTTAAATTTTAGTTTCCCCCTTTTAATTCCGGTTGATGATCTCCGTATTTATTGTAACACCCGCGAGAACATAATTTTCCTTCACCTACACTCACGCACACGAAAACAAGTACACCTTAGAATTTAAGAAAATGTATTTTTATAAATAAGATTTCATAAATCAAATTAAATGTCCCTTCATAAATTTTATCTTTCTTTTTAAAAATCATTCATTTCCATTTTTTTTGAATAAATGTAAAGTTAAATTTTAAATTCGAGTAATTTATTAACCCGACCTCCTTCCTGTTAACCGAAATCGCACAAGGTCCCGTCCCCGGTAATAAGGATTCAGTTCCTTTACCAGAAAAGGGACTGCCGAGCGAACGGACTTTCGATAGAGTAAGAGCGACCCTTCCGGTCGTTGACCTATCTAGGGCCATGGTCTGTTCGTTCGACTCTAGGACACGCATCGTCTAGCGTTTGTCTAGAGGTAAGTAGGTTACGCCCTCCCGCTGACTCTTTCTTTCATTGAGTCTGGACATAACAATACAGAACCTCCTCATTTATACAGTTCTGCTGTTTTACATGTAGCGAAATCGGAAGCAACAATGGCAGATTATATAGATCCAGATGCTCTTAAAGCATCATTTTTGTGCATTACTGGAGCAATTATCAATTAAATGTTTGCAAAAAATACGCCGTTGAAAACGATGCATATCTATCTATCGATGCAACCGGCAGTATTATTAAACACTTATATAAGGCGGATGGATCAATATCAAAACATATATTTTTTCATTCGTACGGTAAAAATGAATAGGACATAAAATGTTTATCTCTGTGAGATCTAAAACTTTTGTCTAAAACATTTATCATGATTTTCCGTATTTACTGAGATAAGCGTAAAAAACTATAATTTTTATGGGTTTTTTATGGTTTTCTATATATAATAAATTTTATATATATAGCATAAATTGTTATTTAGTTAACGCAACTTTTTAATATTATTATTTTGTAAGAAATTAAAACAGCTATTTTGTATAACTGTTTTCGGTTAAAATATTTGTTTAATTTTTATTTTCAGTTGGCGCAAGTTGTTGATATCATTATTTTTGTAGAATATATTTGTACCATTTTTTTGGGTTAAAATATTTTTATAAGTTTTTATTTTCAATAATTTAAAATAACACTATTTTATAAATATATATAAATACAGTTTTTCACAAGTGGCGCATGTACTTGGCGCCTTTTTTTTACTTTTTTTTAAAAAGGTAAGTTTTTAGGGATATCATTCCTTTTTGTAGTATATATTAACATCTTTAAATAAATACAAATATACAATGGTATTATTAACAATAATAAATTTGTAGCAAATCTGTACAGAGCCAAATAAATCGAAAAGGTTTCGTAAATATTCTTTAGATTTTTTTCCATTATCCAAATAATAAATTTTTTTCGATAATGATTTTAATATAAATCATTTAATCTGACTGCATCGATGTGAAAAAAAGAGTGAACGTATATTATAATACATACATATATACATACATACATACATACATACATACATACATACATACATACATATATACATATATATATATTGTGACGTGACGTTTCTGGGACGTCCGTCACAAGGGCCGAATGGCTCGATCGGGGGCGGTTTTTCGGGGGCCTGCGTCCTCCTAATTTAGGGAGAGAGCGGCCCGATCGTCAGATCGGCGAAGTCTGACTTTCGTTTATATAGTAATCGAAAGTGTAAGCTCGATATAAGTCCGCGAATTGGTTGTCGGCACATGGTTGAGCGACGAGATCCCATCCGGCGGAAAGGGAAAGGAAGAGAGAAGAGCGACAGCCGAGAGCGGTAGTCCGGGACACCCAGAAAGCAGGAGACGTCAGGTCATAGTTTTCTAATGTTAAAAACATTTTTGGTTGCTAGTACACTTCGCTGCCGGTAATTTTATATCTTTTACGGCAGGAACAGAGATGCGAAGGGCCTGAAGGAACCGGCCGAAGGGGCGGCCACTCCACCCGCACGAAGCGAGGGAGTCCCAGAGACGGAGCGACGAGAGTACTCTTATCCATGGACCTATTCTACGAGATAGGAATGAGAGCTGATCGGACGCTACCGGAAATCCGCATCTCCCAGCCGAACAACCGCAGATTTTGGAAATTCCGGGGCGAGGAGCCCACCAATACGACCGTATCGATAATAAGGACCGCAGGACGGCCCTGCGTAACGCGAAAGCGCCACAGGTGACACGATAGCGATTTATCGCGCCGGCGTGTCTCCTGCAGGACTCTCGCTCGGCACTGTTCGGCGAGTTTTCCGGTAGGACGCAGGTCTCAGGACGTGAGCGAGCGATAGCGTGAATTCGAAGGAACTGCGAAGTATTCCGACCGGTGGGACGAGCGTCATCAACCCAATCTTGTTGCCGATTTATTGTAGGTAATTAATTCGGATGAGTCGCGCCCTTAATAGTTGTCGAGCCACGCGTTTTGTGAATTAACTTTGTGGAATTTTTGGTAGATTACGTCGCACGGCCGACAGGCACTTGGCACTCATCCGAATTACATAAAATAAGCTCTCTCTAATTCATTTCGCCGCCGCCGACAGTCATTAATGTTAGTTTCGCGTTTATAATCATTGTATGTTGTAAATTATCGGGATTTTCACGCTCGCGCGATCGATATTCGGGATCGCGCAAAGTATTGCGTCACGCGACTCGTACACCACAGTCATTCTCGGTAATTTCCGTATTCTTTTTGTGTATTGTTAGCAACCATCGTGTACACGTTATGTGTAATTAGAGTGAGGAGAAAGCGTAATTCTCAAATATCGGGCAGAGTATCTATCGGATGTCGTTGAGCCCGCTATTAGTTTCCGCGAGCCCTTCGAGTTATAGCTTGCGTATTTCGACGCTAAGGTCGTCGCTATTATTATCGAGGTAAATACCGGCTCACCGCGAGCCTGACTAAAGGACCGATTTGAGTCGTACAATCTAGAACTTTCAATTATATCGAAGCGGATTCACGGGCGTGCGTAAAGTAGTTACCGGCGCCTTCGAGAGATTTCTTTAGTTGTCGCGGCCTAATTAAGTCCCGTACGGCGGAAATCCTCGCGGCCGAAAAGTCGAGTTTAAAGCACGTAAGGCGCCCGGTAATTCGATACTGTTGCGCACGGTCGTGTCAATCTCCGCGGAAATAATGTGATATCGTATTCGCCTGTAAAATAACTACTGTCATCAAGGGCTATTATTTATGCGAACTGCTCTATACTCTTGTCTCTTATTATTGGAATTTTTATTTCAAAACGTTGGAGGCTTTATTTTGGCTCCCGTGTTCTCGATTCTCTATTTTCTCCCGTTCCCCGAGCCACCCCCTCTACCCTTTGGGAATACTGTCTAACCGCGTATTCTGCCGTCGCGTTAATTATCGGTTTCGTTAATTTTTCTCGTGTTTGCTGTCGTCTTACGTGGTGCGGCCTGCCGTACCTGGCGCTTAACTCGGTTTTGTTTTTTTCGAGTAAATTCGGACCTTTGAAGCGGAATCGATCTTCGAGGTACGCGCCGAAGGTGTGCCGTGGGCATCGAAAACCGCCCGCCGAATAAATAATTAAATAATTATTTAAAAATAAGAATACGGTTACAATATACAGGGTGAGTCATTTTAATCAACGCACGCCAATATCTCGTAAAGTGAGCAAGATGGAAAAAAATGTTTTATACAAAAGTTGTAGGGTTCAGAGGGGGACACATGATGAAAATATGGATTTGACCTTGAGTGACCTTTTCAAGGCCAAGTCAATGTGATCGATATTTTCTTAAATGGAACCCCCCATTTTTTATTGCATATTCTTGTAGCTTATCTCGAAAGCTTTTCAAAACACTATAATAAAGTATTTTTTTATTAAGTACTTTTTGAGTTATTTTATATTTTATTCTGACATATTTTGATATAAAAAATAAAATATCTCGTAAAATATTCAGTTTTTGATAATCTTACCGTAATGCTTTTATGTACAGAATAATGAGACAAATCAATCAGTAAAAAAAAATAATTGTTTTTAAGAAAAAGTATGTAATTATTTACAATGAATTTTTTAAAACAATTATTTGTTTTTTTCTTTACACTAATTGATTTGTCTCATTATTCTGTACATAAAAGTATTACGGTAAGATTATCGAAAACTAAATATTTTACGAGATATTTTAATTTTTATATCAAAATATGTCAGATTAAAATATAAAATAATTCAAAAAGTACTTAATGAAAAAATACTTTATTATAGTATTTTGAAAAGCTTTCGAGATAAGCTACAAGAATATGCAATAAAAAATGGGGGGTTCCATTTAAGAAAATATCGATCACATTGACTTGGCCTTGAAAAGGTCACTCAAGGTCAAGTCCATATTTTCATCATGTGTCCCCCTCTTAACCCTACAATTTTTGTATAAAACATTTTTTTCCATCTTGCTTACTTTACGAGATATTTGCGTGCGTTGATTAAAATGACTCACCCTGTTTATATATATATATATATATATATATATATATAAATTCTTTTACATATATTTACCATATACACTCCGTTTGAAGAAAACATTGATTCCAATTTATCTAATACCGGAAACTGCATGGAACAATCTGAAACAATATCAAGTATAAAAATATTGCTATATAAAAAATACATGTATTAATATATATAATGTTTAAGTATTTTTAACTATTTTTTAGATGTTAATGATGATTTACCAAATAATATAGAAGCAAATTAATATCATACGTGCTGTGGTATGTATTAACGCTATATTTTTCTTTATTATACTACTTTTTATTATACTATTTTCACTTTTCTTTTGGCACAAGACTATTAAGCAGCTATAATTTTTTTAAAGGTTTGTATTAAAACTGAATTAATAAAATTAATAATTTCTTATATTAAGTATTTTTTTTTCTTTTGAATATAGATGCATGCCGTAAAAGTATATCACAGATACATGCAATACAAAAGATAATGATGAGGAAATTAAATACAATAATAAATTTATTGACGAACGAAGTGTAGCTCAGTTAGAAAAGGACGGAAAGTAGGTGATGCCGTCTACTTTTCTCTTGGGCGATCAGCCTTCTTGTTACTCTTTCTTATCCCCACTCTCTCCTCGTTAGAAAGAGGAAGTAGGTACTTTTCTCTTGGGCGATCGGCACCTATTTCCCTCGTCCTTTTCTTTTCTACCTGAGCTTCAGTCTAATAACATCCGTAGTTTTAAGGCTGGTCAATCACAATCATTCCATTCTTTAGATTTTTAATCTTCAATTTTCAATTTTCAATGCGTAGTCTGATACGGGCTTAATCGGGTGTTACGTCCTGGCGACTTCACGATTCCTTCCTTCCGCGAAGTTGCGGCAATGATAATCGATCGGTGATAAAAATGAGTCATTCGGTAAATAGAGCATCTTGCGCCACACATTCCTTAAACATTTAGTCACCTATCAATATCTATATCTATGAGTAACGGTGAGAAAGATGCGAGAGACCGGTGACGAAACCGCGCCGGTCGCCTAAAATAGATAAAAATCAGTAGATGCCCTCGCAATAGAATTTTCCAGCGGAATAATAAACTGATACCGAAAAGATAATAAAATTCTCACGAAATATCTGACGAATACAACTAAATCAATAATGACGAAACATCTGTAACAAAATATTCAGTAAATACAGCTGCGTCAATATTGATAAAAATTAGTCATAAGGAAGTAAAACCTTTTCTAATCAGATCACGTGCGTAAGGGAAATCTAGAGCTCAAGGGATTCTGAACTGATCACCAATCGACGATCATCACGAGTGAAAATTCGAAAAGTAGGAGAAACACCCTGCCTAATGAGGACACTGGCACAATTTTTAATTCGTTAAAGATGAAGAACCCCCACTTCTGCGGAATTCCAATTCGTTTAAGTTTTGGAAGATTCCCACTCTTAGAAATTAGAATACACCCCGAAAAGAGAGATATAAAAAGAGGACTCGAAGGGACATACACGGACTTACACACTTATTCTCCGGTCTTCAGCTTCACGCAGTCTTACTCTGTCCTTCTGCACCGTTATTCGCGAGTTAGTCACTTGTGCCACCAGTGTCATCACTTGGCATCATCTCCAGAGCAACCACGAATCGAACATCGGGCTACCGACATGAGACACAGAGCGAAACACCGTACAAATTCGCCACCCCTCCACCTCTGAATTACTATTTTAAAAAGTAAGTTTTATTGAATAATTTTTCTTTTCCTCCTTTTTGTCTTGTTTTTTATTTAAATCAAAACTTTCCGAAGAATGTTTCATTTTTTTAAATCATCAACCCATTCCGGCAATAAGTCTTAGAAAATTTTGAATCCTTAATCTAACACATATGCGAGCGACCGATTTTATATTTCTGACCGTTCTTAACATATTTACTTATACATATGGATTTCGATTTTATGTTTTTATCCTTTAATCAAATATATTTTTATATTGTATTAACCAGTCAGAACCTAAATGTCAACGACAGAATCTTTCCCTTGCATTCTGACTGATGTCCTCCGTATTAATGTAACACCCGCGAACTAAAACACACATATACACACGTACACTCATCGAGAAATTATAATCAACAATATTTTATTTTTATTTTTTATAATCATGTATATCCACCATTTACTTTAAAAATGAATAAATTTACATTTTGTTAATTTAAAATCAAAATAACTCTTTATTAAATCCCCACTCATTCCTAGTCGAAAGATCGCACTTGGTCTCATCCCGCGTAAAAGAGATTAAATTCTCTTACCGAAAAGGGACCACCGAGCAAACGTCTGAATAACCAGCGTAATAACGACTCAGTCGTTTACTTGCTTTTCAGACCTGTCAATTCGTTCGACCCGATTCCAAACGCCACGAGACGTTTAACTTCGGGATAATAAAAGATAGTTGCTGCGCCCTTCCGTCGACTCACCCTTCCCCGAGTCTGGACGTAACATACTGCTCTTTAAATTTTGGGGGCTCGTCCGGGATTGTAATGTGCGATCTTTTAAACTGGAATGAGTAAAGGGACAAGAGGTACAGTTGATAAAGGCGAAGTAGAACGAAATTTTCAACTTGCTCAGGAAACATACAATCAAACAAAATCTAACAAATCAGAAACACACCACACTTCCACTCCTAATAAAACCATTAAAAACATTAATTTTTCATTAGACGAAACGGTAATTGAAAAAGATTTCGAAAAAAAGTTTAGCAAAACAGCGACCGAGTCTCATTTTGCCGATTCCTGCGATAAGACTATTATACCTGAATTTAATAAATCCGAAAAAAAGAAAGACCCGAGCGGTACCGGCAGCAACGTGACTCAAAATTATCCTTTCGCTACTTTGAAATACGCGGTCGAAGCCGTCCCTTATTTTGACGGTCAAAATATTCCATTGAATTATTTTATCGAGGGATGTGAAGAAGCAAAATCTATGTTGCCTAGTGAGGCTGAATCACAGTTTACCAAAATAATAAGAACCAGGATAATAGGGGAGGCTCACCGAACTATACAAGGTCAAGATTTTGATAGCGTTTCTCAATTAACTAAATATTTAAAACAAATTTATGGACCAGCAAAAAACGTTTATCAATTACAAGGGGAATTGGGTTGTATATATCAAAAGGGTAATGAAGATGTAATTACTTATGCAAATAGAGTAAAAATTCTTGGAAAACAAATTTTAGAACCATATAGAAGTTCGGGGAACGTGTCATCTGATCAAAATATTAAAGCATCATTGGAAAAAAACATGTGCAAATGTTTTATTAGAGGGTTAAAACCAGAGATTGAACAATGAGTTGCAAGAAATTTATTAAATGTACAAGAAACTGCAGCCGACGCTTTAAGGATAGAGAGAGAGCTCCGAGAAATGACAGATTTACGACAGGGAACAGATAACATTTCAGGTAGACAGAAAACTAACTGTCTCAAAAAGATCTGTCAAATCTGTTATAAGGAAGGGCACGTAGGTAGTAACTGCAGAAAATATTTACAAGTTAATAACCAGATTGATTTAGGAACCGCAATTCTAGTTTGTCAGATTTGTAAAAAACGTGTGCATGGAGCAGAGAAATGCCGTTTCCGCGATCCATAATTTTGCCGACCAGTAAACGTAGTTTAAGGGAAAATAATAACTTGTCAATTATGCTTAAAATCCGGTCATGATGCAAAATCTTGCCGACAGAATAATACAACTAATAACAATAAAATCTCGGTAATTTGTCAATGGTGCGAAAGACCCGGCCATTCTGCAAATAATAGTTGGAAGAAACAAAATGAACAACGTTATACGGAAAATAAAACTCGCGTAACTTGTCAAATTTGCAACAACTTCGGACACAGTGCTAAAGATTGTCAATCAAAACTAAACCAGCAAACGGGATCCAGGAATTCTTTATTCTGCCGCTATTGTAAGGAGCAAGGTCATCTTTTTGAAAATTGTCAATTACGCCATGCCAGTAATTTTCGAAAAAAGGAAAATAATCAAGGAAACTACAACGGCCCCTCGACGTCGGGTGCACAACAGGAGTCCAAACGAGAGCCGCACCCGTCCAAAACTCAGGTAGCCAAGTAGACAAGGACAGAACTACCATAAGGCCCGAAACTGTAAACCTCGACAAACATAGTCGCGTGTCTACCGTCCAAATCAACATCGATAACTTAATTACTAGTATAACTTTTATGTTAGACACGGGATCTGGACCTAATATAATTAAAGAAAATCTCGTTCCCGAAAAAATAAATATTAATTATACTAATATCCTCAAGTTGAACGGTATAAATAATTATCCTGTGTACACCTTAGGTGAAATTACATTAACTCTTTTCGAAATACCGGTTATATTTCTTATTATATCTAACGATTTTCCAATTTCACAATCTGGCAATTAGGAAACGATTTCCTTAAACAAACTTAATCGAAAATAGATTACGCACAAGGGCACTTGGATGTCTCCGGAATCAGCATACCTTTCTTATTGCCTGAAGCCATTATAGTAGCTCCGCAATCCGAATCACTATTTTATGTAAGAATAGAAAATCCAGAACTAAAAGTAGGATATATACCAAGACTAAAGGTGGCACATGGAATTTATTTGGGAGACACCATCGTGGAGAACGTTTCTGGAAAGGCATATTTAAACGTTATAAGTACTTTAGATGAAGAGGCGGAAATACATGTTTCGACTTTGCGCCTAAAACCATTGAGCGAATTATTAGACGACCATGATCCAAAAATTGAGGCTCTAAACAGTCCAGAGGAACCAAGGAATAAAGAAGAAGAAACTACTTACGAATTCGACGATTTTTAAAATAATATGAATATTGAAAATGAAGGTGAAAATGTGGATGAAGAAAATATTATTATCGAAGAAATTAATTATGAAGACGAAGAAAAAACCTTAAATAAAGAAGGAAATAAAAATAAGAATAAAATTAAAAATAAAGACAAGATAAAAAATAAAACTGAGAGGAAAAATAAAGAATTGAATGATTCAAAAATCCTTGGAGAGGGAAATTACCAAACCTCTCCTGAAAATCTAATAAATCCAACCATTCCTGGAGGGGGAAATTATCAAACCTCTCCTAAAAATTTAACTTAATTTAAAAACCCTCGAAGAGAGAAATTACCAATCCTCTCAAGAAGGGAATAATTCTAGGATTTCGGAGGGAAATTTCCAAACCTTGTCAGAAAATCCTAGCTCCGTCGATTGCGAGGAGGGAAATTACCAAATCTCACTACATTTCGGCAAAATCTCATTCCAAAAAAGGGAGAAGTCCTTTATCCTCCCTGGATATCAAATTTCCTAAGGTTGGATTATTTAAAGAAGAAAATGATAATGAATTAAAAACCTCTCATGTTACAATAAAAGACCTCCTTGAAGAGGCTCAAAAATATAATTTAAATATTAAAAATTCGAATCTACGAAACATAAAAAATAAAAATAAACCGTCTTCAAAAATCCTTACATCCTTGTTGAATAAATCTCAAGAAATTTTAGAGAAATTCATGCGAAAACGCAAAACAAGATATAAAACAAAACAAGAAGTTGAAAATTATAATTTGCATAATTGTCTAACAATCTCCGAAGAAAAAGGAAAGAATCGACCCGCCAAAATCATAGAATCATTGCGATTAGAACATTTAAATGAAACAGAAAGAAAAAACATTATAAAATTAATAACGAACAGCCAAAATAGATTTCATATTCTTGGAAAAAAATTAACCGCAACTCACGTATTACAACATCAAATACCTACTACAGATGACCAACCAATAAACACTAGTCAGTATCGATTTCCGCAAATTCATAAAGAAGAAATAAACAAGCAGGTAGAAGAACTGTTAGAAGGAGGAATTGTGAATCACTCACAATCGCCATATAACACGCCTATATGGATTGTACCTAAAAAAGAAGACTCCAAAGGAAATAAACGATGGAGAATGGTATTAGATTTTCGTGCTTTAAATGATAAAACTATCGGAGATGCATATCCTTTACCGAATATCGTCGATATATTAGACCAATTAGGAGGAGCTCGATATTTTTCAGTATGCGATTTAGCATCTGGATTTCATCAAATAAAAATGAACCACGAAGATGGTCATAAAACAGCTTTCACTACACCTTTTGGACATTACGAATTCGACCGAATGCCGTTCGGTCTAAAAAATGCTCCGGCAACTTTCCAGCGCCTAATGGACTTAGTATTAACTGGGTTACAAGGCAAAGGATTATTCGTTTATATGGACGATATCGTTATCTATGCAACATCTTTAGAAGAACACGAAAGAAAATACAACGCTTTAATGGAACGTCTTCGAGAAGCTAATTAAAAATTACAGCCAGACAAATGCGAATTTTTAAAAATGGAAGTAACTTATCTAGGACATGTAATCAGCAAAGACGGAGTAAAACCAGATCCAAAAAAATTAGAAGCAGCTCAACGGTTTCCAAGACCTAAAACGCCTAAAAACATTAAACAATTTTTAGGACTTGCAGGATATTACAGACGTTTTATACCAAATTTTTCAAAATTTGCCAAACCACTAACAAATTTAATAAAAAACGATACCCGCTTTGAGTGGACATCCGTGCAAGAAGTATCTTTTGAAATTTTAAAACAAAAACTATGCGAAAAACTAGTACTACAATATCTAGATTTTTCCAAACCATTTATTTTAACGACCGATGCATCAGGAATAGCCGTTGGAGGAATATTATCACAAGGAGAGATAAATAAAGACCAACCGATACCATACGCCTCACGAACCTTAACAGATAACTGTAACGATGCATCCCTTCACCGTTACTCGACCGTTACCCGGCCGCCGATCCGCCGGAAGTCCGCCGCCCGACGAACACCGGTCGGACAAATGCGGAGGCGTTAAGCGCCCATTTTTAAACGATATATAAAACGCGGAAATCTATAACCGCTGGTAGGCGCGCAAACACTGAGAACCGTCGCCGCACTCGGGTAACCGCCCCGACCGTTACCGAAAATACCCGAGTCGCGCGCGCCGTTTCACCAATAAACAAGATACCGTTAAGACAATAGGCGAATTACGCAAGCGCGCGCGCCGGAAACCGGTATAAATAGAGCGCGTTTTTGACTATCGAGACCAGATCTTCCGCACCGCCAGAGTCTGTAAGACGCCTGGAAAACCGCCTAGATCCTAGAACGCTCAGAGAGAAAGGAAAACGGGATTGGGAGTACCCAGCCTCCGCCGAGAGTTTGTGGCATCTCCGAGAGCAATCCGTCCGAAACATTAAAAGAGAGGCAAGCGGGAACGGGCGTCCCCGCCGAGAGTTCTCGGCACCTCGTATAAATCCGACCGCCTGCGTGCAACGGCGATCTTCCAGTGGTAGGGAGTTCCCTGCCATCGATGGGTGTTCTCGTCGGCCGTTGCACTCTCGAATTCCGCGGGGAAAGACCATCCCGAATAAATATATAACGCGCTATACGCGCCTATCTTGTTCTTCTGCGACCGCCATTTAGTCATCCGGACTCGCCATTGATACGACGCGCTAAGTCCCGCGTCGAGGGATGATCCACATCCCTGCCGCGACACCGATTGACGTACGACATCGATGCATCTGCGTCAAAGGAGCGCCCATCGGCCCGACCGAAATTACCGCCCAGTAGCTAGCGGCATCTGCCGAAATCACGGCACGCGATCCGAAATCGATCTTCGATCGAACCGCCGAAATCACGAACCGCGCCGCGCATAGATGCATTAGATGCACCGCACCCGACACGACTGTACCGCTGTACACTCTGCCGCTTACACATATACGTTTGTATTATCATTTCACACATATCATATATCCGCATGCATTATATATTCACACATACATCCGCTTGCATTATATATTCACCCATACACACGAACATATTCACCTACTCACTCGCTTATATTCATTTATACTCCGCACCCCGCCGCACCGCCGTACAGGCTACCGCCTCACGCATACAGTTGTACACCGTCACGCATTTACACGCTGGTATCCTTCGCTCGTGCATACATAATTATATTACATTCGATACTCTTGCACACGGCTAATTATTATTATACATTTGCGCGCTCACTCACTCGTCACTCGTCTCGCACGCACACCTATACACGCTCACACACACCGCCTATACTACAAACACTCACGCTGTACAAATACACCACAACAAGCAATAAATTATATTCTACCTAACATCACTTTCGTTCGTCTCTCGATACCTTTTCACGAGCCCCGGATCCCGACCGAGTTGTCCGTCTCCTCCTCGCGAAAGCAGATTATTACATAACGAATTAAAATACGATACATATGAAAAAGAAGCACTGGCTATTGTATATTGCGTTAAACATTTTCGACCATATTTATACAGAAGGAAATTCACTTTAGTTACAGACCATAAACCCTTGATGTGGTTTAAAAACGCACAAGACGCAAATATGCGAATACTTCGTTGGAAATTAAAATTAGCAAAATATGATTATGAGGTTGTATACAAAGCGGGAAAAACAAACGTAAACGCAGATGCATTATCGAGAAATCCTGTAAATATCAAAGAAATAGATTGTAAAATTATAAAAAACAAGAAACTTTTAAACCCAGATAACCCTAAAGATGCACAAGTAATTGCCGAATTACTAGAAAAATCCGATAGCGAAGAAGAAGAGGAAGAAGACGACGATCTCCATTTATCTCTTTACGATATTGAAGAAAACGAAAAAATAAAACCTGAAAGCGATTTATTAAATAACAATAACGATACTTTTCCATTTACACCTACGGAATTAAACGAAACAGATTATTTATTAATTACCGAAAAAGCTTTAATACATGATCCTCCTAAACAAAATAAAATTCAAACAAGAAGCTGAACTGCAAGACGAAGTATTGAACAAAATAAAATAACCGACAAATTGCATAGCGACGAGGGAGAGATCGAAGAAATCGAAGAAAGAAATGATCCGCCTGATAAAATTTCTGACAGTGAAAAAGAAGACGAAGAAGAAAATGAACAAGATATTATTAACAAAAATTTAAAATCAAGAAAAGCGAAACCTGCATTTATTGAAAATAGAATAATTCATGATAACGTCATAGACTCTCGAGAATTATTATTTTTACGAAAAGATAACATAGTATATTTCGTCGACACCCAGGGAAGACCTTTAGATTTAGGCTCACAAAAACTTTTCGAAAGAAAAGAGCTTCCAAACCTAGGATCCCTTGTTCTAGGAAAGGTTAAGGCCATAAAACATAAAAATCATTATCATGTGGCTTTACCTGTCAGCGAAGAACAACGAGAAGGCCCTACGGCTACTCTTAAACAAATTGTTAAAATCTTAACAGACTTACGGAAAATAACCAAAAATTTAAAATTAGAAACATTTAGTATTGCAAAAACCGAGTTGATTAATAATTGCCCAAGATTCATAAAACTGGTTTTCCATTACGTATTATTGTATCGTCACTGAACAGCCCGTTGTATAATGTATCGAAGTTTATTCATGATATTTTACATAATTCTAATTTGCAACCTAAATCTCATATCAAAGATGGCTGGTCTTTTGCTGCTGTTATGAAGGAGAAACTTATTAATGATGACGAAATAATGATCTCACTTGACGTTACTGCATTATTTACTAATATTCCCAAAGAGTTAGTTTTGCGCGCTATCGAAAAACGTTGGAATGACATTGCTCCGAATACGAATTTTAACTTGCTTCAGTTTTTACATGCAGTGGAAATTGTTCTAAATTCGACTAGTTTTTCTTTTAATGGACAGTTTAATGAGCAGATCTTTGGCAGTCCTATGGGATCTCCTTTATCACCTATTTTGGCAGATATTGTGATGGATGATTTGGAGACACATTGTTTGAGTTTGTTAAGTTTTACTGTGCCTGTTTATTATAGATACGTTGATGATATCTTTGCCATCGTTCCACGTGCAAAAGTGGACGAGATTGAGTTAATTTTCAACAGTTATCACCAACGCTTAAAATTCACGCATGAAATAGAGTCCGACTCATGTATTAACTTCTTGGACACCACTGTTATCGGTTTTAATGGAAAACTTTTAACTAATTGGTATAGAAAACCTACTTGTTCCAATAGATATATTAATTTTTATTCTAACCATCCTTTTAAATACAAAATGAACACCATTTTTAATCTCGTTGACCATGCTATTTTACTATCTGACGATCAGTTTCATGTTAAAAATATTGATGTCGTGAAACGGATTTTACTCAATAATTGTTTTCCGAGACACGTTATTAACCGTTATGTTGGTAAGAGACTTGATTTTTTGAAACACCGTGGTGATGTTCCGAGTACTGAGGAAAATAATGTAGACAAACCCTCTTACATTGCATTACCATTTGTTGAAGGTTTGAGTGACAATATCGGTCGGTTGTTTAAAAATATGGGTTTTACTGTTGTCTACAATATACCTAAAAAATTAAACTCATTGATTAAACGTGGTAAAGATGGACTGCCTATTAGCAATAGAACGGAAGTCGTTTATAAAATAAATTGCAAGGACTGTAGCGCTTCATATATTGGTCAAACGAAAAGACATTTAAGTACCCGCGTGAAAGAACATTTTAATAACATAAAAATGCACGCAAGTAATCTTTCCGTAATTAGTAAACACAAATTAGAATTTGATCATGACTTCGATTGGTCAACGCCTGATATTCTGCATACTGAAAAACATGTAAGAAAGCGAGAAATAGCTGAAATGTTTTTTATTAAAAAATATGACAACACTATTAACTCTCAAAAGGATACAGAGAATTTAAATAACGTATACGATAGATTAATAAAGGTCGTTTAGTCTTTCTCAGTATCTTAAACAGAGAGGTTGACACAGTATCATTATGACATAGCGACTTTTTCTCTTTCAACTCTAACTATAACGCAGGTACATAAATTTGTTTATTTCATTTTTATAACGTGATTGTCATTATTTAATATTGTAATTTTAGTTCACTTGATAAGGACCAAAACCATATGGTCGAAACGTTGTGATCACAATCAAACAATAAATAGCCAGTTGGGTCGGATATATATAAACACTCCTTTAATTTATTTACTGGCGACATCTCAAAATTAAACATTAATTGATTAATAATATTCCATGGAATGACGTCAAATCACATATACAATCAATATTTACCGACGCTCCTACTAAAGTTATTGGTAAATATAACGAATAGGGGACCCAGTCCCAATGACCTTGACCTTGACATATGTTGTCAAGGACATAATTCTGAGTAACTTTTTCTTCTAATTTAATCGTCGCTCGTTGCTTATTAAAGAGTTATTAACAAACAAAAATTTGCAAAAATCAAGATTTATACATAGTCTGACAATGAAAAACTGGATATTTAAGTTAGTTTACAGAAATAGTCCTACGTATACTACACATATAAACTGAAATAAACACAAGTTTTTACATATATAGGATGTTTCGCCCCTTCGGGCGAACTCCGACGAAGAAAAACAACTTGATATTATGCAGACATTTATTGAAGATCCCAATTCTACTATTAACAGAACCGCTCAAATTCACGATATTGCTCCCAAGTCCGTTTGGAGAATTTTAAAGAAAAACAAGTTCTATCCATACAAATTGCAATATGTTCAAGAATTGCAAGACGGAGATCTGGAGCGTCGTATAGGTTTTTGTGAAAGAATGATGGCACTAATAGATGTCCGGCTCATCTTCCCTTATCAAATTGTTTTTACAGACGAGGCGACTTTCACGTTAACGGGAGAAGTTAATAATCAAAATTTTTGTTTCTGGTCAGATGAGAATCCGAATTGGGTGCGGGAAACTCACACACAATATCCACAAAAAATTAGTGTATGGTGTGGAATAATAGACGGCTATTTAATAGGGCCGTTTTTTTTAAGAAAATCTGAACGCTCAAAGATATGAGAGATTACTTGTAGATCAAATAATTCCAGCCATACGAAATATTTTTCCAAATAATTTCAAGGAAATATGGTTTCAGCATGATGGAACTCCTGCTCATTTTGGTTTACGGCCACGTCAAATTTTAAATGAGACTTTTCCATTACGATGGATAGGAAGAAGGAACAGAAATGAGGGAGGAGAGGATTGGCCACCTCGGTCACCAGATCTAACTCCTCTTGATTATTATCTATGGGGATACCTGAAGAGTAAGGTTTACAAAACAAAACCTGAAAGCATCCAAGAATTGATACAGCGAATAAGGGATGAAATAGATTTGATACCATTTGAGACGAAACATAGAGCCATTTCTGCATTCTACCAAAGATTGGCATATTGTCAGGAAGTAAATGGCAGCCACTTTCAGCATTTACTTTAACACACTGAGTAAAATTTATTTTAAAACACGGAGTAAAAGGTTTTGAATCATTAAAGAGAGATAACAGTTTTCAATCGTCTGTTCTGCAACCTATCACCACTATGTACACATTCACACTTGTTTAGCCACACGCGCCTACACACACACATACACACACACACACACACACACACACACACACACACACACACACACAAAAGGGATCAAATTCATGCCACTTCCACGCAGTTGATCCTGGATAACACTAAGTGCATGAAATTTCGAAATTTGAAGGGCCGACAATTTTAATGAGGGGGTCGTAGCGACTTAAAATTTTAGCGGTGTGTTCGTTATGAAAAGACCTTTCAAACGAGCCCCCACTCGACCCTTAATCCAATTTAAAATTTTCAACCCCCTTCTTACCCCCGCGTACCAGGGGGTGGGGAATGATCGGTATCCATGTCATAGCGTAAGTTTTTATATTTTGCTTTAGTGTACGTTTGTTTTATGCGACTTTGAGTTTATGAAAAATTTTCTTTCAAGTTATACATCCTGTAAGATATACTTTGCAGATCAAAAGAATTTTAATCGCACTTAACATCAACAATATGATTTGATATTATAGCATATAATACCCTTAATAAACTCTAAAATAGTATAATTTGTGATATACAATATTCAAAATTGTTGAACTTATTTTGAAAATCAGATTTCTGTTAATAAAAATAAAATGCGTTTTAATTTCATAGAAATCCGTGAATCTGTCTGTAACATTTCTATAAATACAAGATTGATTTTATGACAAATACTACTTCAAATTACAAATCTTTATAAACTGAATTGCTTCTAAATACTTGGCTAGTTAACTATTGATTTCATTTATTTTTGATTTTTGATTTTTTAAAGGTTTTTATTTTTTAAAGTTATTTTTTAGAGGAAATTTTTTTTTAAATTTTTTATTTTGTATGAAAATTATTTTTCAAGGAAAAACTTTTTTAAAAGTTATTTTGTAGGGATAGATATTAAACTTTTTTTGCGTACATGTTGGGATTTTTTTATATACTTGGTGTATTTTTTTAGGTGACACCCGGTCGGACACGGAACGATTGGACACCGCTCGATTGGACACGGAACGATTGGACACTGCACGATTGGACACAGAATTATTGGACACCGCACGATTGGACACGCACACTGCACGATTGGACATCGCACGATTGGACACCGCACAATTGGACACGCACACTGCACGATTGGACACTGCACGATTGGACACCGCACGATTGGACACTGCACGATTGGACACCGCATTATTGGATACTGCACGATTGGACACCGCACGATTGGACACTGCACGATTGGACACCGCACGATTGGATACGCACACTGCACAATTGGACACTGCACGATTGGACACCGCATCATTGGACACTGCACGATTGGACACCGCACGATTGGACACTGCACGATTGGACACCACATTATTGGACAGTGCACGATTGGACACCGCACGATTGAACACTGCACGATTGGACACAGTGGGTTCCGCCCCCCCTTCGGGGGGGCTCCACTATCATAAAACTAGACAAATAAGTTTGCATTGAACCTCGCTTCGCGTGGAAAGTTGAAAACATATGTGGAACCTTACTTCGCATTAAAAAGAATATATGTGGAGGCTGTATGTTTCGCTCTCCCTACGGGGGGGCTCCACTTCCGGAAGATATAACCTAACCCATACCTATTTCTGATTTAAAACTAAAATTTATGCTTCTGCTTGTGCCCTCTTTATGCATAATTACCGGTGTTCAATCGTGCGGTGTCCAATCGTGCAGTGTCCAATCGTGCAGTGTCCAATCGTACGGTGTCCAATCGTGCAGTGTCCAATCGTGCAGTGTGCGTGTCCAATCGTGCGGTGTCCAATCGTGCAGTGTCCAATCGTGCGGTGTCCAACCGTGCGGTGTTCAATCGTGCGGTGTCCAATCGTGCGGTGTCCAATCGTGCAGTGTCCAATCGTGCGGTGTCCAATCGTGCGGTATCCAATCGTGCAGTGTCCAATCGTGCAGTGTGCGTGTCCAATTGTGCGGTGTCCAATCGTGCGGTGTCCAATAATTCTGTGTCCAATCGTGCAGTGTCCTAACGTTCCGTGTCCAATACTACGTGTCCAATCGAGCGGTGTCCAATCGTTCCATGTCCAAACGGGATACGCCCTTTTTTTTACCTTTGTGAGGTTTTTTTTAGGTGATCTCATTGCTTTTTGTAAAAATTTATATTTTTTCTGTAAAAAATGTATAAGGAATAACTTTTTTAAAAGTTATTTTGTACGGATAGATATTAAACTTTTTTTGCGTATATGTTGGGATTTTTTTATATACTTAGCGTATTTTTTTTTATCTTTGTGAGGTTTTTTTAGGTTATATTATACGGAATCGTCCGCGAACCTTTGAAATGGTTCAACAACCTTATTTCGCCATGTCAATGTCTGCCTTAAATCAAATGGCGGCCATTTTGAGCATTTGTTATAATTTAAAATATTTATTTATGATTATTTAATAATAACGTTAATAAATTTCATTTTATTATAACTTTGCAACCACTCAAACTTGACTATGAGTTTATATAAACTTTTTTCTTTATTTTGACGCGAGGAATACACCCTAGAAATTTTTCCAGGTATTTCGTAAACACCTTGTATATATATTTACAAATTACAATGTTTTAAACCTCAATATAAATGTTTAATACAATAGTTCTTAAAGCTAATTAACATGTTTTTATATCCTATTGTTACTGGACGAGTTTTGCATGACATGTCTTACATAAATTAGCATTGGACAACAAGTCATGAGAGGCAGAAACTACTTTGATACTTTTTGTGCGTAGTCATTTTTACTTTCACGTTTTTTGCGCCCAGTTCGATTCTAATTGATCTGTAAGATATACAAGAGTCATCTCTCACTTCAAATTTAATATTTCATGATTGGATTTCCAACACTAGATATACAAAATCGACAATTATTAGAAAGGAAAGATATTACATGTAACACTGGACATCCGGTATATACAGGTACTGCGCAACGAACGTAAAGTGCTATTTTAGGTGATCTCATTGCTTTTTGTAAAAATCTATATTTTTTCTGCAAAAAATATATATGCGTTTTTAGCATATAATATTTAATAATATAATATAATTTTTTATTCATGTAGAATATCTAATAATAATAAATTTCTTAATAATAATAAGTAAATCACAATAATAAAGTTTTATTGTAGAATTGACATTCGTTAATTTTATTTTTAGTATATAATGTTCAACAATAATATATATGTGCTTACATTATATTATCTCACAATAATACCGTACAGTTTTATTTATGTAGAACTAACATTCGTTAATTTTATTGAATCCTATATAGGCAATAAAATCTTGTATAAAGTAGCTTAATTTAACTATACCTATAAATTCATTCACTTTTGTATTACTGTAACATCATGTAGACCATTCTTCAACTGTATGATGTTACAGTAATACAAAAGTGAATGAATTTATAGATATAGTTAAATTAAGCTACTTTACGCAATATTTTACTGCCTATATAGGATTCAATAAAATTAACGAATGCCAATTCTACATAAATAAAACTGTACGGTATTATTGTGAGATAATATAACATAAAGTGCCATAGAGGATGCCAAAGAAGATAAATGAAGTACCATAGAAGATACCAAAGAAGACAAAGTATTTTTTATTTTAAGTATTTTCTTTTATTTTTTATTAATTTTTTTTATGTTATCTTACAATAATAGAGTTTTATTTATATAGAATTGGCATTCGTTTTATTTTTAATAATATAATATAGTTTTTTATTCATGTAGAATATCTAATAATAATAAAGTTTAATAATAATAAGTAAATCACAATAATAAAGTTTTATTTATGTAGAATATCTCACAATAATAAAGATTTATTGTAGAATTGGCATTCATTAATTTTATTTTTAGTATATAATGTTCAACAATAATATATATGTGCTTACATTATATTATCTTACAATTATACAGTAGATTTATTTATGTAGAATTGGCATTCGTTAATTTTAAAAATCCTATATAGGCAATAAAATCTTGTATAACGTAGCTCAATTAAACTATACCTATAAATTCATTCACTTTTGTATTACTGTAACATCATACTTCAATGTAGACCATTTTTCAACTGTATGATGTTACAGTAATGCAAAAGTGAATGAATTTGTAGATATAGTTAAATTGAGCTACTTTACGCAATATTTTATTGCCTATATATAAGATTCAATAAAATTAACAAATGCCAATTCTACATAAATAAAACTGTACTGTATTATTGTGAGATAATATAACATAAAGTGCCATAGAGGATGCCAAAAAAGATAAATGAAGTGCTATAGAAGATACCAAAGAAGATGAAGTATTTTTTATTTTAAGTATTTCCTTTTAAATATTTTTTATTTTTTTTTTTGTATTATCTTACAATAATAGAGTTTTATTTATATAGAACTGGCATTCGTTTTATTTTTAATATATAATGTTCAACAATAATATAGTTATATATAATATAATATAATTTAATAATATAATATCAATTTAACTACACCTATAAATTCATTCACTTTTATATTACTGTAATATCATACTTCAATGTAGATCATTTTTCAACTGTATGATGTTACAGTAATAAGTGAATGAATTTATAAGTACAATTAAATTGAGCTACTTTACACAATATTTTATTGCCAATAAAATTAACGATGCCAATTTTACATAAATAAAACTATACTATATTATTGTGAGATAATATAATATAAGCACATATATATTATTTTTGAATATATATACTTTAGCTTTCTTTGCATACGTATAATATTATAATAGCATGTTGTGCAATTGTGAGATATATATCCATAAGTTTTTTTTTTATAAGATAACGTATCAGTTATATGTATGCAAAGAAAGTCAAAATATACCCTGCCGAAAATGGTCGATTAAAACGGATTTAAAAAAATGTAATCCGAATCGATCGGGATTTCTGCACCGAAAATGCGGTATTAATACCGATTGAAAATAGTCAAATCGAATTTAGTACGCTTCAGGCGAGATTAATGTTGGATGATATATCTCCACCTCAATCCGAAATTATACGATTTCATAAAGTTATAATTAAACCTGTTTTAATGCAATTGAATTGGAATTTACCATAGTCAATCCATAGGTAAAAATAATCCCTTTTAATAAAAAATTTTATTATTTCGCAGATGAAAAGTAAATTGATTTTATGTAGTGTGAAATCGGATTTGCTGTTATCATGAGTCGCAAACAATTATTGAATCGGTGTTTCTACAATTGAAACGGACTCTGTTGTTAAAAACAAACATACGATTTCTCCGCAGAGGGTCCGCCTTATATCCCCGCTTGACCGCTTTCTACTTCCAGGTTGGCTCGCTCGACTTTCGCCGCGTAGCGGCGCCGCCCGGGACTACGCGCGGACGAGCGAGCGCGTGGGCCGCCAAGTTGCGGGTCGCACTATTGTATCGCGGATTGTGCTTAATGTGACGACCTACGGCAGCCACAATATCCATTCGATTATTCGTGTTTATTTGGATTGACAACAATATGGATTAGAATGTAATGATTTTAGATTGGAAATAATCCGCGAAAGCGATATTAAAACCGATTATAGTTCGTTCGGAATTAAAATCGATTACTTTTTAATCCGGGCGCGGATTGAACCGATTAAAACCGATTAAAACGGATTATGTTTTAATCGGTTTTAATCGACCATTTTCGGCAGGGTATATACTATATATACTGACAAACGGATTAATAAGTTAAAGCGATTAAAATTTTGTTGCAATAAGATCCACCTTGAGAATAATAAATACTACGTATATATACTTTGGCTTTCTTTGCATACATATAACTATTATTATAATAACATGTTTTGATATTGCGATATATATTCATAAGTTTTTTGTTTTATAAAATAACGTATCAGTTATATGTATGCAAAGAAAGTCAAAATATATATACTATGTATACTGACAAACGGATTACTAAATTAAACCGATTAAAATTTTGTTCCAATAAGATCCACTTTGAGAATAATAAATACTATGTATATATATACTTTGGCTTTCTTTGCATACATATAACTAATATTATAATAGCATGTTGTACAATTGCGAGATATATGTGTAATGTGAAATATATGTATATTCATTATATAGGTATCTCTTTTTTTATAAAATATAATTATAGATAGAATATTTAAATAAAAATTTAATATAAATTGTTCTTTTTATTTTACACAAACATATAATTAAATATAGTTTTTTTTAAGTCACACTTAATTCGTCTTTCTGTCTTTCAATATGTATGCAAAGAAAGCCAAAATATACATATACTGCGTATATATACTGACAAACGGATTAATAAATTAAAGAGATTAAAATTTTGTTGCAATAAGATTCACTTTGAGAATAATAAATACTACGTATGTATACTTTGGCTTTCTTCGCATGTGTATAACTAATATTGTAATAGCATGTTGTGCAATGTGATATATAATTATCATAGGTTTTTTTTTTTCTTAAATAATGTAATATAGTTATACGTATAAGGAAAGCCAAAGTATACATACTATGTATGTATACTGATGAACAGATTAATAAATTAAAACGATCAAAATTTTGTTGTAGTAAGATCCACTTTGAGAATAATAAATAAATACTACGTATGAATACTTTGGCTTCCTTTGCATACGTGTAATATTATAATAGCATGTTGCAATGCGAGATATATATTCATAAGTTTTATGAACATTATCAGAGGGAAATCACTCACATTATTATATTTTTGATTATATAGTTGTGAAGTAAAACTTGTAAATTCCTACGATTTTATCAAAAATGTAATAATGTCAGTGCAACATGCTATTATAATATTACACGTGATTCAATGTGTTGAATAGCTTGAAATTTGTGAAACACGAATACCGAAAATAAATTTAAGCTATAATTATATAGTTATAATTATAGCTTAAATTTATTTTCGGTATTCGTGTTTCACAAATTCCAACACGTTGAATTCAACTTCAGTTCAATCACTTAACATAAGAGCAAGGATTCCCCTTACCCCATTATAAATAGTAAATATTTCTTTTATTTCGACAGTTATTAATCGTTTTTATGTCCATCTGAAGTTAAGTGCTTTATGGTCACTTCCCTCTATCTGTGTGCAATGAAAAGAACAGAATTTTAATATTTAATTTAATTTACATATCTGGTTTTATATGTGCTACTGAATGTTTTATATATGTGCTACTATATTGTACTTACTGTCTGTTACTGTCAAATCTCTATAACCCAATATGTTATGCTGTTTAGCAAATATTGATCTTATACCGTATGCAATCCCAGCTGAAGAAATCCTAGCTAAAAGTATACCGGCCTTCTTGAAAGGATTGATTGATTTTGCTTTATCCTGCAAATAAGCGCTATAATTTAGACAATATTCAGATATAATCAAGAAATAATATACTTATAAAACAATAAATAAACATATATAAGCAGACATATATAAGCAGATATATATACAAAATTTCAATCTACTTACTCGATAGGACCAAATATATTTTCTGCAGCAGATTCAAATATAACATTAACCTTATAATGTTTTATTATATCTTGACGTCGCGAACATTAACCTTGTAACGTTATTATATCTTGATGTCACGATGCATGTACCGCTTGATACGTATCATATACGTATGCACCCACATACACATTGTCTCTCAAGGCGTATTTGCACACTCAAGCGAACAATCGTACATGAGCGCTGCAAACGCGCCTTGAGGGACAAACTCGCTTTGCGTGTGTGCGTGCGAGCATACGTACGTGAGAGTCTGAAACTTATGATTATTATGATGATAATGATGGAAAACGAAAAATGTCACATTTCTGGTATACGATTATCATTCCTCAGGATTGACTGCACCAATCTTATTCAAACTGGTCGCAATCGAAAGCTTGCTTCCACATTGTATCAGAAAAGTGCCGTTAGATTTTTGATTAACGGCTTGGTTCCTGAGGAATTTTAATCGAAAGTTTATCAAACCGTTGACAAGCTGGAACGAATTTTTATATATACTTGGCGTCGCGACGCTACCGCGTCGCTTGATATATATATATATATATATATATATATATATATATATATATATATATATGTTACATCTATGTTATATGGCATATATATATGTGTGTGTGTTATATATATACAGGGTGTCCCATTTTAAAAGTTCCACCCTTATAACTTTTCAGGATCAACGTTTGAAGGAAAACGACTCGGATAAAAGTTGTAGGGAACAAAGGGGGCTATCTAATAGTGACCTTGGATTTGACATTAAAGGTCATTTTCAAGGTCATTTGAAGGTCAACTTCCGTTTTTTAAATGGGAACCCCTATTTCTCATTAGATATTCTTGTTGCTTATCTCGAGAGCTTTCCAAAACACTATAATAAAGTATTTTTTCATTAAGTACTTTTTGAATTATTTTATATTTAATCGGACATATTTTGATATAAAAAATAAAATATTTCGTAAAATATTTAGTTTTCGATAATCTTACCGTAATACTTTTATGTACAGAATAATGGGACAAATCAATTAGTGCAAAAAAAACAATTACATTGTTTGCAATAATTAACAATGTAATTGTTTGCAATAATTAACGATTATAAAATGTAATTATTAATTGCATTAAGAATTACATTGTAATTGAAATTTGTAATTGTTAATTAGATTTTTGCCCAACTCTGCTTTCTATGCCGCGCGCGCGAGAAAGAGAAAGAGACAGTGAGAGAGAAAGAGAAAGAGAGAGAGAGAGAATAGTTTGAGATGCGTGGCTTCAGCATTCGCTCGTACGTAGCCGTATACAGCGCCTCCCCCCCCCCCACCGCTTCGCCGCGCCCCTAGCAACGCCTGAGTAGGAAGTCTCTTCTCGCCGCGCGCTTGTGATTGGCCCATCTTTTTCAATTAATTTCTTAATAATTATTACGAAAATCGCAAAATGGTAAAGGACTTTTCTTCTCGGTTTCATGTGCTCTACCTGCACATGGCAGATGATCCGCGAATTATGGGACACCCTGTATATATGTTTTATATATGAATATTTTTACGGAATGAACTGGAGAACGGGAGATTTGACAAAATGAAGTCGCGAGTCGCTTTGTAAAATACAGGTGACCCTTGGCGACAGACGGAGAGTTGCGAGTCGCTCTGTAAAATACAGGTGATCCTTGGCGACAGATAGGAAGTCGCGAGTCGCTCTGTAAAATACCGATAACTCTTGGCGACGAAGGAAATATAAGAAAAGAGGAGATTCAAGATAATATTCCAGAGAAGGGATTAGAAGGACTAAGGTAGAGAAAGTTGAATAGGAAAGTAAGTTAAGATTGAAGTGTGAATTATTGAGACGAGTTACCGATTGATTTTATAGTTAAGAATCCAAGAATTATTTCGGAATACAAAAATATGAAATAATAAAAAAAAGAATTGAAAAACATTCAAGTCACTTACTACTTATCGTGTACATTGATGAATTATAACAGTCAAAGATCCGAAGGGCGAAATGGATTTTGAAGAATCGGGTTGAGCTTGAGCTGTCTTGGCTGGTTGGAATGCGCTTCCCAATGGTCGCAGCCATTTGGCACAAGATCTTCAGAATTTAGCACTGAATAACTAGATTTCTTTGAACTTTGTACCAAACAATGTGATCTCGGAACATTTTAATTATGTGAACGTTGAAAATGGAGAATTAGAGACGAAGTGTCTACGGTAAAATTGTTAAACTAAAAACGAAATATATACGGTAAAAATGGAGAACTAGAGACGATGTATGTACGGTAAAAATGGAAAACTAGAGACGAAATGTATACGGTAAAAATGGAAAACTAGAGACGAAGTGTGTTCGCGAGGAATGGTTCAGAGTATATTAAGCCCTTTGCTCCTCTCCATTGGCTTTGTTAATATTTTTTCACGAATTGAATTTTCTAATCACACCCACCGATGTTGTTGGGGGCGTTCCTTTTGGTACAGGAAATTTTAAAACTTTAGGTATTGGTGAAGGCTTTTGTTTATAGAACTAGGTTTCGCCCAATGGAGAGTTGTTGTAATCGCGTAAGAGTTACGCTTTTTATTATCCACTTGAGTTTATCTTAACGTGGATATCGCATAAAGGAAATCTGTCAGGCGTGGTATCATTTTACCGTTTGTTTTGTTTTTTTCATTTGGATTCTTGATACCGATTTTGTTTATTATGAGAGCTATCAAGTATAGTTTAGATTTCATAAGAGAATTTGTCACCCAAGTTTCTAGTAGTTAATATTTATTGATTCGTCTGCGTATCGCCTTAGACCAGATATGCTTTAGTTTTATTTTGTATCATATAATCTCTTAATTTTTGTTCTCGAAAAGTTTGTCTCGCCTGTCAGTTTTCATTTGTTTATTTATGGACGCAGTGGGCTCTTAAGATATCACTAATCGTTATTCATAGTGAAAGAAAAAAATCATGGAATCCGCTGGACGTAATATATGTAAAATGAATTAATGAGCTATATAAGAATCATTTTAATGAAATAATGTGTGAAATAAATGATATTTTATGTTAAATTATTGTAATTAACGCTGACAGCAATAGGGACAATATTTTCTGGTTTGTCCGTCAGACTGCCGTCAGTATTCGGGGCAAGAAACACATCACAAGTATGCATAATTGACACTCATTTACAGACTGCTCTAACCTTTTTTCGGGCACACCGAGACTGACACTAGGACTGGCAGCGATCTAGTCACAGTCAAAGGAACTGGCAATTATCGGGTGTCAGTCATACGGACATTTCTTTTTAAATGACAGTCATAGGGACATCGCAGATTTCTATAGATTTTTATTTATTATTAATTTGAGTATTTATATGTAATGCAGAATAATTCTTTTTATAATAATAGAGTTATTATGTAACATTATGATTCAAAGTGAGGCATTTTTTAGCTTCAGCAACACCCAAAACGGTTAAATGAAGTTAGGCTATAAGCTTAAGGTGGCAGTAATTAGGGCAGGGACATCTACCCTATTGTTCGTTTATGGCAAGGGTTCTCTCAAGATTTACATCCAGATTGTCGATGTTTTCGACCTTTGTACGTTTTTACAAATAATAAAATTTGTTGTTATGGTTTTTTTCGTATGAAACTGACAAATCAATTCAGTTGCTATTAAAGTTTATTATAAGAATACTCCGCCCATTTGTACAGCAATAATCGAGAATACAAATAACGTGCGAACTAAAAAATCGAGTCGTGAGCGCTAGCGTGAAGTTTAGAAGAAAGCGGGAGGGAAAAGAAGATTTAATATGTCGTATTTGACTTAAATATATAAATATTTCAATTAAAAAAATGGTAATTAGTTGAATAGATTTAGTCAAGTTAACAATTTTTTTTTTCGATGTATGAAGCGCCTCTTCTTCGAAATCATAGTTGTAGTACCTCCCACTTCCCACACTATCGCCACAAATTTCCAAAGCTGGGGAAAAATAATTTCCTATGTGGCGCGGTCTTCCGCGCGCCCCTCACGTACTCGCGTCCATCTTCATTCTTTAAAGCTCTGTCGTAACTTAGAATATGGGTATCTCTCTCGAAATAAATAAGAGGGAAGGACTGATCTCTTCGGAAGAGGCACTTCATACAATCATGATTGAATTTCACTTAGGTAAGTTCGTTTAATCATTAATTGTATTTTGCGCCTCTTTCTCGAGATCATAGTTGTAGTTATTTAAAGCCAGTTACGGCAGCAGTATTATATAACCTTTTTAATAGAACACTATAAAATGGGCTTAATTATAATTAATAACATACAGGAACAATCCAGAAAGAAAAAATTAATACAATATTAACATGTCGTAGCCAGATAACATCTTAGAAATTCTACAGGCTACGTTAGTACTTCGGTTTCCAATACCGCTTCTGTAAATTGCGCGTTCTCCGAGGAAACGAAACGATCATAAAACCGCGCAAAGGTTTCAGAGTCTTTTGACTAGCCGGCAGTTTTCCGTATTAGGTCGATACTGACTCCTTGACATTTTGTTGCATGGTGCGTGCTGTACGCCGAAAAAATATTGACGTCTATGCCGCTTTTGGACATAACCGTCTTTATCCACCGACTAAGCGTCTGTGTGCCTACCGCTTTATATGGTTTTTTGAACGATATTGTTGCGTTCGTCGCTCTCTCGCCTTTTCACACTCGCGCACACGCAATAAAAGGACACTTACGTAAAAAGGAGAACAACTTTATACACACAAATATTATATACAACAAGAGTACAGCATTCATTAATATTCGCAACCGAATATGACACGCGTCTTTCCAGACCGAAAGCCTCCGGAAAACAACCACAACAACTTCGTTTAACAAAAACCTAACAAAACCCCCTCGTTGTTAGGGAGAACGCCTTGCAGCTAATGTCTCGCCAAGCATCCAGCACGAACATAACACCGAGCGTCCAGCGCGAACGTAACAATATAAATAATAATTTTACCACCGATCTACGTATATCTTTGGTTTTTTTCAAATATAATAACAGCACTGTAGCCGCGACAGACTTGTCCTGAATGAAAAACGGTAGCCTCAGCATCGACTGCTTCTTATTTGGGCCGGATGTTTTTATCGTATCAGGAATTTTTATCTCTAACGAACTCTCATTTGCTTGGTAAATATTTCTCGTATCAATTAGCGACAAGGTTTGCATACGATGCCCTGGATACGATGAACTAGAAGTCACTAGTTTCAGCGTTAGGCATTCTAAATTAATCTCTTCATTCGGGTACCAACTCGATAAATATTTTAAAACAATCTGAGGGTTCTGGGAGCGTATCTGGGAGGAATCGTATCTGGGAGCCGCCAGTCTCAATTTCGCTACATCTCTAAAGAATCGCTGGATTTTCTCGTTTTTTCCCAACTCAGGTCCCAAAATTAAAGAAATCGCTGACCTATAGCAGTTCAGCGAACTGAGTGACGCACTTTTTTTTAACTCTTCCGTGAAAAACGACAATACGTTGTTTGTGGAACCGGTAAACGGGTCAATTTTCTCGTTTGCGCAAAAGGTCCACCATTTTTTGAGACCGGACTCGTACTGGCGGAGCGATTCTGATAAGGACGCTATTAAAATATCCACCGAATCCAATGGAACTTCTTTCCGGATGAAGGCTTCCCGGTAGTTTGTCGGCCACCAATGTAAGACGATGCCACAAAGCGCCGTGAAACAACAGACAGCGTATGAAACAAATGCACGGCGTATGAAACAAATGAAAAAGTGCCGAGTGCTTTTAGCGCTTTTTTTCAAATCAGCACTAAAAACGAGAAAACAAACTGTTCTAGACATGGAGATTAATGAAAAGTATTTATCTCTCACGTCATCGGAAAAATTATATTCTACTTGTCCTAAGAAAATGAACAGTCTTACATTATATGCTGCTGACATTGATGACATTGCTGGTCCGTCATCGGTTAATGATATGTAATAATAATGTTGAAAATAAAATAAAAAGTATCTTGTCTTTAAAAGACATCACACTTGTAAAAAACAAGTATGTAATATATATCTTGTCTGTAAAAAACATCACATTTTTAAAATACAAGTGTGTAAAAAATATCTTGTCTGTAAAAGACATCACATTTTTAAAAAACAAGTGTGTAAAAAATATCTTGTCTATAAAAGACATTACACTTGTAAATGAAAGATACAATATAATATATAACATACAGTGGTATAATAGGGCTCCAGGCGACGGTCCACTTTAAAAAACCGAACGCCCCATTGGTGATACCCCATGGGTGGTGTGGAAAAGCACCATTCATTATGTAAAGCCATCCTAAATACATAATACTAATCAATATATAATATTTAATCAAATATGTATTTTAGACAATTAGATTTTTTGTTATTAAAAATCAATTCATTTCATTTAAATATGTGAGCGATTTACTAATTTCTTCGTTAGATGATGTATTTTCTCGCATTCTTACAAATGTATATAAAGTTTGGCTAGTAATATAAGATTTAAAGCGTAGTAGTGTTCAATCAGTTTAATTTCTGATTATATCTGATATAAGCTCAACACAAGATTCAGAATATTAAACTGATTGAATTGAGCACGATAAATATTTGTAAACTGTTTGTTTGAAGCACAAAAAGTAGGAGTTTAATTCTCATATAAATTATATATCTCGAGTTGTATAAATGAAGTTTGTAACTATTTCCAAAATTTATTATTTATTTTATTGAGTCAAATCCCAATGCTTTGTAAATATATTTACAATTGCAAATATTATTTCTCCAATTTAAAAATATATTTACAACCTTTTGATACTATATATTTATACCAGAGTTATAAGAAAATACATTATTACATTAAAACAATACTGCTTTAATTAATACATATTTTTTTATTTAAATATATAAAAGTGCTGGCATAATATATATATTTTTATTCTTTCAGTATATTATTAACAAAAATTATTTGATTTGTTCTAACAATATTCATTTTTTATCTTTGTATAATTTCTTTTCATTTAAATAATATTTTTTAATAATCTAGATATTGTTTTTGATAAGAAAAATATATTTAATATTTATTATATTTACTAAATAAATATATTATACTTAAGAAACTTAAAGATTTAACAATAAACAAAAACGTTATTAAAATTCACCGAATAAATAGTTTTCTCGAATAAAATAAAATTTTTTACTATCAAATTATTTTTTTTCTCGGTATGTAGAATATGAAATGTTTAATATAATGTTCAATCTTCGAGTATTTTACTCGAATACTTTTATATGCAGTATACCTAAACAAACAAAAAAAAATTAATTAAAGCATTTTATGTATTGTTTTAATGTAATAATGCATTTTCTCTTATAACTCTAATATAAATATATAATATCGAAAGCGTGAGAAATCATTTAATATATAATGTAGGAAGGAAAGTTGGAAAAAACATTTATTATATGACATGAAAAGGCTGTAAAAAAAACATTTAACGCTCATGTATATCAAGAATCAAGAAGCGAGCAACATCGCCCGTCGCCGTCGCCCGTACGCCGTACGCCCGTCGCTATAGTTGCCGGCTCGATAGGAAGAAGAGAGACAGAAAACAGTATATCTGTTCTCTTCTGCTATCCGAAGCTAGCCGAAGCACCGAGCTCACACGTACGCGGTTTGTGCTTGTGTGTGTTATCCCCTCCACCTCGGTTGCATGTTGCTCGCGTCTCAATTCTGGCATCACTGGAACTAAGGCCGGTATTCACAATCCGTTCTTATATTCAAGATCGTCTTAAGTACGGTCTTAAGATTCTAAGCAGCCATTTCATTGGTTGAATGAGATCTTAAGACGACCCAAGACCACACTTAAGACGATCTTGAATATAAGAACGGACTATGAATACCGGCCTAAGACCCTTGAACAGACTGTCCCTCATGCGGATGATGTATGCAATTGCCGTCGCGTTATCCATGCGTAGTATGATATTATTACGCCGCCTTCACTTACGAAGCATTTTAAACCAAAAAATGCCGCCATCAGCTCTAATTGATGTGTAAATCCAAATCTTCAGCATTCCAGTGTCCATAACTAGCCTGACCCTTGCAAAATATGTCCCATCCCGTACGTAACGTACCAGAAAAAATGTTTAGCTCATATACAAATTCGCTTATTGGTGCGCTCGTGGAACGAATATTCGTTTTCCACCACGCAATATCTTCATCTAAATTTTTTGAGAGGGTCATCGTTGCATCAAAATTATTATGGTTGACTTCCAGCGCGCGAGATCTTTTCTTTTCGAAGCGTCTCATAAATCATCCCGTACTTCAAAACTGGATAACGAGAAACTAATGTGCCCACGAAAGCTACAAATTTTCTTATCGTGCAAGGTGTGATTTTACTAAATTTGTTCAATAAATCCACGGTTCGTCGTACTTTATCCTCCGGTAACTGTTATGGACATTTTTTCGGAATCAAAAATTAATGCTAAATATTTGCAACGCTGAGTGGGGACTGTATGACTCTTTTCTTCGTTAATTACACAGTTCATCAAAAAAAAAACACCAGGACGGAACTACCCGTTTCTTATAAGTTTTTGGACGCTGAACACGAATTCGGTTGCGAAATTGCTCCATCACGTCAGAATTTTGAAAAATTTGCAATTAAAGTTGCAAAAAAGATCTATTTTCACGAACTTTGTCATATATTATAGCTACAATATGTGACGTGTTGGAGAAGTTTTATTACAATCAGAATATAGTATGTTGTTACGACTTTCAACCCTCAAAAGGAATTTTTGGTGTCGATTATGGTTAATAAGATATCTATGGTTAAATGTGGGATGAATTGCAAAAGTTAGTTGTGATTTAGGTCATTGACGATTTACCAGATACCTTTCAATTATATTTATTTAAATTTAAGAGCTTTTAGATCGCTGAATACGAATTCAATGTCAAAATTGTCACATTCAAAATGGTGGATTCAATATGGCGGATGCCAAACCTTAAAAAATGTTTAGATTGCAATCTAATCCATTTTGAATTTGACACTTTTGACATTGGATTCGTATCAGCGATCTAAAAAACTCTTAAGTTTAAGTAATAATTAAAAGATATTTGGTAAATCGTCAATGACCTAAGTCACAGCTAACTTCTGCAATACACCCCATATTTAACCATGGATATCTTATTAACCATAACCGACACCAAAAATTCCTTTTGAGGGTTGAAAGTCCTAACAACATACTTTATTTTAATTGTAATAAAACGTCACATATAGCTATAATATGACAAAGTTCATGAAAATAGTCCTTTTCTGCAACTTTAATCGCAAATTTATCAAAATTCTGACGTGATGGAGCAATTTCACAACCGGATTCGTGTTCAGCGTCCAAAAAACTATAAGAAACGGGTAGTCCGGTTCCAGTGTTCGAAAAAAAGTCATTTTTTGTTGAACAGTGTTATAAACCCCAGCTCTTTCAACAACGTAGTCGTTTCGCGAATATTATTAACGCCTTTCTCGTAAGATCGTCCAATAACTAAAATCGTCCAGATAAAAACGGAAGCAAAACCGTGTTTTCTCAAGTACGCTGCTACTTGTTTCAAGAGTTTTGTAAAAACGTACGAAAGGCAAACAGGTGAACTCAAACAATTCGCCTCTGTATAAAAACAGCAGAAATTTTCTACGGTTCTTCTAGATGGATACGAGATAGTACGCGTTCTTCAAATCTAATGTTGCCATAGAGTCATGGGGACTGATTAACCTCTTTGCGACTTTCCAGTCTCCGATTTTAAAATGTTCCGCTGTGATAAACTCGTTAAGTTTTTTAAGATTCAGTATCAATCTATACGTTCTATCCGACTTAGGAAAAAATGTTTGACAGAAATTGGCTCTGTGACGATGAGCCTCTCTCAATCGCTCCCTTAACAATTAACTTATCAATTGTTTCTCAATCATTGATTGCTCATGATCGGACCACGTGCGCTCGACCGGGAAACTCTCTTGGCTCGGAGGTGATGTGAAAGGAATCTCGTAACCCTGAATTTATTTTCGGATAACAGGGTCATTGGTCACTTTTGACCATGCGCTAAGGAAAAATTTTAGTCTACCAGTTGTTCTACCTACGTTTGTCGACACATTTATCGACATTTTCCGTACTGACGGGTCGACCTTGTGGTAAGATGATTTTCTCGCATCCGAGTTGCTGAACGATGACTTGCGTTGCCCGCCTGACATCGCCGTTCGACTCTTGTATGATGACTGGCGCGGCGGGCCCTTCGAGTTTTTTGCATTTTTCTGCGAGTTGTTCTGCTGCAAGAGTTTTGCCGGAGATTTCAAATCCTTCGATATTTTTTCGAGATTCATAACCGATTTTATCTTTTTCTTCAAATCGACACCGAATAACCACTCGTCGACCGATATGTTTGAAAGCGTGATTTTCATAGATGAGTTTAGATTGGCCAAGATAATACTTTTTCTAGCCAAAGACTCCTCTCTGTGAATCGAGGCGAGAAGCCTACCACCGCCACTTAAATTCTCGAGCAATTCGAGAGTCATTCATCTTGAGCGTGATCGAAATTGCTTTTCCCACGGCACCAAGACATGAGGCAATACGCTCTTGTTTTCCGACGATGCGTTTGTCTCTCTTAATCGCAGACTCTTGTACGGCAGCGGTGATCTCTGCGTTTAGTTTTGGGACAGAGATAAAAGCACAATTCTCCGGAGTCGGATATTTTTCCAAAACTTGACTTCGTATGGTGGGTCCTTTCTTTAAAATCTCTGACCAGCGAAGAACTACATCTTTATGAACCGCAGCAACATTTTTTTTATCCGATTCGAGACGAGCCCCAATCACGCTTAAAATCTCCTGTTGAAGCTCGATTTCGTGTTCTGGTACCGTTTGAGTAGGTGAGTAAGACCGGTTCTAATCCACTTTGCTTTGGAAACTCCCTGTAAGAGTGAGAGAGTGAACATGCGGATAAAACGAGATAGAAAGATATCCGAGGGAGGCAGGTCGGGCAGGGGGGAAAAACAGGGGGGGTACGTATGGCGAGGGGGGAAGCAAGGTTGAGGGGTTCGGGGAGCTGTGGAACTCGAGCGGGGCGAAAGGGCGAGGGGTACGGGGCGACGAAATCGGGGCGGGAGATCGCGTTATCGCGTCAGGTGCGTTAAAGATGCGTCGCGCGAGACGCGGTCGTCGCATTATCTCCGACCCGGGGAGTCGCGATGACCCGTGACATGTAAATACGATAAATTGAAAAATGATTAGATAAGAAAATATCGCGGGCGAACCTAGGCGCGATACGAGACGCGCTTGTCATCGTTATGCGTACTGTATTGATCTATAAATAGATCGATGGATAGGTCGGCGTCGAGGTTATCGCTCGAATAGATGGAGGTCGAATAAAGAGAGGTTCTCGTAATAAAGGAGAAGCGTTTTTATTTTGTAACAGTACAGAGATACAAAGGCGCGCGTTATAATATAATATTAATAGATGCGTTGTATGGAGGGATGTGTTTTTTTAATATATTAGGAGATGCGGGCGTCGTTTTATCTCTATTCGATACACAGCGCGCGGAGACCGGGGTGGTTCGCGATTTGTCATCTTTGCTACTATAAAAGGATCGCGACGATTTTAAAATATTAGTTTATTCTAAAATATTTTGTCGAAGCGACGTACGCAATGAAGCATTCACCGAATACTTTAACGACACTAGCCGGAAGAGTATTGAATACTCGTATTAGAAATATCGAAGATATACGGGTATTAGAAATACCGAATTGTTTAAAGAACGAATTGCGCGAATATTACATAAAGGATTGTTTATACTGTAAAGAAAAAATCGATTTTGCCGAAGAATTTGTGCGAGAAACGAGCGTCGCGCCATTCGACGAACCCTTTGCGAACGTTGGAGCCGACCGCTATTTACTTTACCGCAATTGGAAGTGGCAAAGTACGCGATGTTATGGGCAGGTACAACAGCGTTAAGGTTAATACCGCTTTCAACGGCGAGTTCGTCTCGGGCGACAAGATCGCCGTTAGGACCGTCGCCACGAAGAATCATCCGCTTCTACCTACGTCCGATCTGCGAGAGTGGTACGGGAGGCGCGTGGTCGAAGCTATTCTAGCTCCGCTGGAGGAATTTCAGGAGCGCGATAGCGGATGGGCGTTATCGCGGATACTAAATCTAACGGTGAACGTAAACAGGTATAACCCTATGCGCGTCGGATGTCGCGTCGAGATACCGCGAGAGATCAAATTGAAAAGAGCGGTGATTAATGTATGATCTACGGCTAACGCGTGTTTCGCGTGGGCGGTAGTCGCCGCTCTATATCCGGTCGAAAGACACGCAGAAAGAAGCTCGCGGTATCCTCACTACTCAACGGTGTTGAATCTGGAGGGCGTCGAGTTTCCCATGAGTTTGAACGAAATCACCAGGTTCGAGCGTTTTAACAATATATCTATCAACGTGTATACCGTTCTGGATAAGAAGAACAAGAAAGGCAGCTGCGGTATCGCTCCTCTGCGTCTCACCAACGACAAGAAGAAGAGACATGTCAATCTGTTGTATCTGAACGATATGATGCGACGAGACAACGCGGCGCATTTCGCGTGTATCGGGGATCTGTCCCGTCTCGTCGGCTCGCAATTGAGCGCTCGGCAACATAAAGCGTACATATGCGATCGGTAAGCACGAAACTAATAAGAAAGAAGAAATTTATTACACAGTATAAATAATGCACGCGATGTAAAAAATAAGTGTTATGTTGCAGATGCATGCATTATTTTCGAACGAGCAAAAATTTATCGGCTCAGAGCGCGGACTGCGGAAGAATGAACGAGTGCGCGATCGTCCTTCCTACCGAAGACGATAAGTGGCTAAATTTTCGCAACCATAATAGAAAGGAGCGACTTCGAGTGCGCGCTAGAAAAGAAGGGGAAGAAGAGAACATCGAATACGTCCATCGTTCAACATCATAAGGTCTATAGCGCGGGATATTACGCGCGATGCGCGTTCGACGACGCTAAATCGGTGTACAGATCTTATCGCGGCGAGAATTGCATATCGTGGTTCGTCCGGGAACTGTACGATCTGGCCCTTAGCGCGAGGATTATTCTCGACGCCTATGTGCCTATGGTGGATCTTACGCCGGATGAATAGGAGAGATTCAAGAACGCGACGCATTGTCACGTGTGCGAGAGACCGTTCGAACCGGAAGATGCTCACGTACGCGATCACAGTCATCTGAGCGGACGATACAGAGGTCCCGCGCATTCGAATTGTAATCTAAATTATAAGGAATCGTACGTCATTCCTATATTCTTTCACAATTTATCGGGCTACGACGCGCATTTCATCATCAGAGATGTGTCTAACGCCTTTCCCGGTAGCGTCGAATTGTTGCCGCTGACGAAGGAAACGTACATCTCCTTCACGAAGAACGTCGAAGACGCATCGAACGGGGGATGGTTCGGGAGACGTGTGAAATTGCGTTTCGTGGATTCCTTCAAGTTTCTAAGCGCGAGTCTCGAAAAATTAGCGTCGTATCTCGACAAGAGCGAGCTGACGATCACGCGTTCTGAATTTTCCGATCTCGACGACGCCGATTTCGAGCTCCTTTCGCGAAAAGGTGTATTTCCGTACGAATACGTCGACAGCGTTGATAAGTTGCGGGAGACTCGTCTATCGCCGCGCGAGGCGTTCTACAGTTCGTTGACCGGTGATATCGTATCCGCTAGCGATTACGCGCGCGCGGTAAGAGTCTGGGAGCGGTTTTGCGTCGAGACGTTGGGTGACTATAGCGATCTGTATCTGAAAACCGATGTTCTTCTATTGGCCGATGTCTTCGAAAATTTTCGCGACGCGTGTGTGAAGAGATATGGTTTAGATCCCGCGCACTATTACACGTTACCTGGATACACGTGGGACGCTATGTTAAAGCATACGAGCGTTCGATTCGAGCTGTTAACCGACATCGATTGATAATATTCGTGGAACGCGGAATACGCGGCGGGCTAAGTTCCAATAGATACGCGCGCGCTAATAACAAGTACGTACAGTCGTACGATCCCTCGGAACCATCGTCGTATCTTATGTATTTCGACGTAAATAATTTGTATGGATGGGCGATGTGTCAATCGTTGCCCTACGAAGATTTTCAATGGGTCGACGATGTTACGAGGATCAACTTAATGTCCATAACGTCGAACTCGCCTATCGGTTATATTCTAGAAGTCGACCTTGCGTATCCGCTCGACTTTCATGACTCTCACGGTGACTTGCCGTTTTGCCCGACGCGCGATAAGCCGCCCGGAAAACGACAGGATAAACTTCTCGCCACATTGTACGATAAGCGCCATTACGTGACGTATTATCGTAATCTACAACAATGCGTTCGACACGGATTACACGTTACGAAGATACATAAAATATTACAATTCGCGCAATTTCCATGGTTGCGCGGATACATCGAACTGAACACGCGACTGCGAACTAGCGCGAGAAACGAATTCGAGAAAAATCTATACAAATTGATGAATAACGCCATGTTTGGTAAGACTATGGAGAACGTGCGCAATCATTCCGATGTCCGGCTCGTGATTCGATGGGACGGGCGATACGGCGCGGAGGCGATGATCGCGAAGCCGAACTTTCACAGCAGAAGCGTCTTCGCGGAAGATCTCGTAGCCGTGAAATTGCGCAAATTCGAGGTTAAGTTCGACAAACCGATTTACGTAGGAATGTGCATTCTCGATGTGTCCAAGATTCATTTATACGAATTTCACTACGAATATACGTTACCGTTGTATCGAGACAAGTGCAAGATAATGTACACCGACACGAATAGTCTCATCTATCGCGTCGAGTGCGAGGATACGTACGAGGATATGAAGCGCGACATTGATAGATTCGACACGAGCGATTACGCGGTTGATAATGCATACGGTATATCTCTCGCTAACAAAAAAGTGCCGAGTTTGATGAAGGACGAGAACAATGGCGTGATCATGACGGAATTCGTCATTCGGGCTCAGAGCGAAGATGTACGCGCTGCGAATCGAAGGTAGACTCGACACGAAGAAGATCAAGGGCATTAAAAGCGGCGTCGTCGCGAGAACGATAACATTCGACAATTACGCGCGCTGTCTGCGACGAGAGTTCGACGCGCGAGCAGATCTGCGTAAGATCCAAGTTACACGAGGTGTACACGGTGTCGGAATCGAAGATCGCGCGCAATCCGTACGACGACAAGCGATACATCGTAACCGGAACTATGGATACTTTACCATGGGGGCATTATAGAATACCGTTGTAAAGCGAAAAATATCACATATTGTATCGAAAATTGTAATAAACTTTATTTTTTAATCGATAAAACGTGTATAGCTTATTGTTAATATAAGTATAATATAGTCTATTTTATAAATAATAACAGTTTATTTTATAAATAATAACAGTTTATTTATAATAAAATTTTACATTTTAAATAAAATACATTTTTATCATAATACAACTGCTTTATATATCTAAGAGTTGTGCGACTCGTCCATTCCCAACCATTTTACGTAAATCTTGTCGCCCTTTCGGCGCAGCACTTTCTCCACGAGATACACGTCGGGATCGGAAACGCGTGACAACTCGTGCTCGTAGAATCCTCTGGCGATTGGTTCGTCGCGCGAATCCTTCAGCAGATACGTCGCGGGATTGGTTTGTTGTATCTTTGCTATTCGGAAGATTTCGGTGGTCCAGTTGGGTGTAAAACCTTTCTCGAAGATCGTTTTGAATTTGCTGACGCATACCGGATCGTCTATTTTGAATCTCGCCGGAGCCGCGATCTTTATGTTGCTGTATACCGTACTTAAAAGTTTATCGGCGATCGCGGGAGTTACGTCGATAGGTCTCATACCGATAGTGCGATGTTTTCGCGCATTATACTCTTCGACGAGTCGAGGCAACGCGTCGATCCACTTGTACGTTCCGTTCAGCGTGAAGTACTTCCACATGGAGTTCTTGAGTGTGCGATTGAATCGTTCGACGATCGACGCCTTCATCACCGAATACGTCGAATAATGATTCATTCCACGCTTCTCCTTTAACTTCCGCACTTCAACGTTGTAGAATTCCTTTCTTTTGTCCGTTTGCAAATTTTTCGGACACCGCTTAGAGTCTCGCACTATCTTAGATAAGGCTCGGGCAACCTCGCTAGCGCTCTTGCTCTTGAGCGGTACGGCCCACGCGTATTTGCTTAACGCGTCGATAACAGTGAGTATGTAGTTGTGACCTTTGTTGCGTCTCGCGTAAGGACGCATCTCGACCACATCCGCTTGCCACAAGTCGTCGTACCCGCGCATCGCGATGTGCGGGAAGTTTCTTCTCGCGGGCGCGTGCAACTTCTCTACCAGTATTCGTTTTTCGACGCTTATTCTAAAGCGTGATACCACGATTTTTTCCAAATCGCTTTGCGCCCGTTCGGAATCTACCGCGACTTCTCGATCAATTCCCGTATCGCTGTACGATTATCCGCGCTCCGCGTAGTGCTATAGCGTATTTTTCGCAACGTCGATCCGTTTATATAGAGCGTTGGCGCTCGCTACGATTTTCGAATCGGAATCTTCCACAGCGTCTATTTGTTTACGCAGAACGTTCTCGTTTGTTTCGATTTTTGAAATATTACTCTCCGCAACGCTTATCTGTTTGCTCCGAGCGTTATCGAGCTAAGTGAGTCTCGTGAACAATAGGACAGTTGTCTGTCTCACCTCGTTCGTATCTTTTCTTAATTGCGACGTGATTCTCTCGACGTTTTCGCGATACCCGATCTCGTCCTCTCTCGCGGCGCGTAACGCGAGTTCGACGTAACTCTTGCTCGTCGCGTCGGTGTCCTCCTCCGGCGAGGCCAGGCGTCTTATCTTGCGTTCTCTCGCGTCGTAGTCGACGGAGGAACCCAGACGCAGCGCGTTATCGCGCACGTAATTTCGCAAAGATTCGATAGCTGGGCGTAGTCTTTCTGTCTTTGCGTCGTAGCCGCGTTTCTTCAGAGGTATACCGAATTTGCTCACGGACATCGCGTCGATATCGCGCGCATCTCGTGTAGAACTGCGGCGGCCGTCGACGCGACGATTACATTTATACGATAGCGCCTGTTTCGCGAGGCTCCTCGATTATTGATAGAATCTCGTTGTCGTGAGCATCGTTGCCAGCTTGACGCAAAGCATCGAGTAATTGCAGGCGATCCACTAATTCATTCGGATCGTTCCAGTGAACGTAATCGACTCTTTCGTTCGTGACTCGCATGGTTGATGGCATGCGACCCGCGCCCGCCTTTTCCGCGCAGTCATTGTGGATAAGCGGAGCGATGACGTTTTTATATTTATGTCCCTTATTTCCTAAAACGGCTTTACTAGCGTCATGGTTGCATCTGTGAGCGTTTGTCGTTAACAGTATACTCTTGTACGTTAGTTTATCGTTTTCGGTGTATATATGATCGTCGGGAAGTCTCTTGAAGATTAATTCATACAAACCGGGAGTACCGATATATCTGATTCCGTCTATGAGTATAGAGTCATCCGCGTCTACGTCGAATCGCTTGTCGCCGAGCATCGCGCCGTCCTCGCTGATGTACACCCCGTAGACGTGATCGATCTTGTCTGATTTTTCCTCACAAGAAGAGCATCCATGTACTCTCGTCCCAATGGTCCTAGCTGACCGTGCAGCATATCGCGACCTTGAGGAGTTCGCAGAGTTCGTCTAATAAATGTTTCGAGCGTCGAGGGCGATTCGAGATTCTCGGTTTCGAATACCTCTACCTCGTCCCTACCTCGCGCGAATGGATCTCTCTCAGCCACTTCGCAGGGGTCAGCTCTTCCTCCTCCCATTTTCTCTTGATACTCGTCATCGCGGCGTCGATGGCATCTCGCTTAATCGTCTCGCGTTTGATCGCGTCTCGCTCGATCTCGTCTAGCTCGGCGCGTTTGGCGATGCGCCGCAACGGTTCGACAATCGGCTTAAAACGGCTCTCCATAGCGATCTCGTTCTCCATTTTACCGGTCTTCAATGCTCTGTGTTTTCTACGAATAGACACTCGCGTCCGAGCGATCTCTCTCGCCGTCTTCTCTCGTTCGCCGATATCCGCCGCCGTAGTCATCGCGATTAACGATCCTTCTCGCTTCAGGTACGGAAGAGCGATCGACGTGTTCGACGTATCCGCGACAACTGATCGCTCTACGGCGAAGTCGTTAAATCCTTGTCTGTATTTTCCGTTATGGAGCGCGCTATCTTTGTCTATCACTAGGAAACCGTACTTGCGCTGCTAACACGCGCGACACAGAGCGTGAAAATTCTCGTACGACATGTCGGTATTCACGTGATCGTTGTACACGTGTCACAAATTAGTACCGTCCTATTTAAAGAGAATTAGCAGATTCGCGTTATCTCGTATTAAGTGTTTCGGTATTTTAGCATACGTTTGACAGAGATAGAAACAATCGACGATTCGAATGCCGATCCATAGCGAAGTATTCTCTGATGGTGTCCTGTTTGTCGCATGCTACATCGTCGAACACGATTATCAAATTCGGGAGCGCCTCGCTAGGGGGAATAACGTCGGAGTTGTTGGAAAATATAAAATAACCAATATCTTCCATTGCTGTCAAAAGATTTTCCAAATATTGATACTTAGGCTGTTGCAACGACTTCGAGTAGACGTAAACGTTCTCGAAGCGTACGCCGTGCGGGCTCTCCAGCATACTTATCAACGCGTTCGTTTTATCACAATTAGAGGGACCGCAAACGACGCAGCGAATGGCGCTCGGCAGCAGGCGACCGTGTCTGCGCGTCCCCGCGTTATTCGACGTTCGCGTTCTATCGTCGAGATTTGACACTTATCGCGATCGGTTGCCGTACGAAGCGCATCTCTCTATCGTTACACGCATGCACGGCACACTTGCGCGGCACACTTGCGCGAAACAGGTGCTACTTTTTATTTATATACGAATCGATTACCGTCGATCGCGCAGTAGCGAATCGCGAGCGGTAAATCGAGATGTTTATCACACTGCTAGACAGCGACGATATTCTCGACTTTTCCATCGAGCAGTTGCGGTTTATCCCGAAGATAATCTTGCTAAAGCACTTCGGTCGCTACGTGGAAGGATTGTGGGAGAAATTGCCCGAACATATAAGAGCGGACTCGGAAGTGCGGCGCTACCGCCGATGCCTGGAACATTACAATCGTCCCTGGCAACGAACGCACATCGACGGCCCGGCACCGCTCGTTAAAGATTGCGGCGAATGCAATTCGCGAAGCGGCGGAACGGTGTGACCGGTGATATCAGCGGCACTGGTTTATTGAACAGAGCGATAAACGCGCTTCTTTTCGAATTGCACATACCCGGCTATCAATTTTGCGGACCGGGCATCCATCTTGCGAAACGACTCGCGCGAGGTGATCGAAGTATTAATCCGCTGGACGCGGCCTGTCGCGAGCACGATGTCGCGTGCTCGCGAAACGACGATCTTGCTAATCGACGCGTCGCCGATCGGGCGCTCGCCGATAAAGCGCGCGAGCGCGTCGGGGCGAGAAACTCGATTTTCGGCGAGAGAGCCGCTGCGACGGCCGTATGGGTAGCCATGAAAGCGAAAACAAAACTTGGAATGGGTACGGCCGCGAAAACCAAGAGGAAAATAACGACCTCTACAAGGAAACGAACGCTTCCCGTAGCAAAACGCGGTGGTTTTTTGCCCCTGCTATCGTTATTGGGAGCTTTTGGTTTTTTGGCTGGAGGAGCAGCGGGAATCGTAAAGGCTGTGAACGATCGCAAAACCGCGCGACGACAGCTGGAGCAGCTACAGCGCCACAATCGCGCGATGGAAGGTCGCGGTTTGTATCTCGCGTCGTACAAATGTGGAAGCGGAGCATATACGGCGAGGAGGAGAGGGAGAAGGAGAGGGAGAACTAAAAAAAACTTCGTGGAAACAAACGCTAGGGATTCTCCCGTCCGTCGGCGTAACGACGAACGAACAGTTGAATCGCGCGGCGATACTCCCGCGCGTGCCTCACTTCAGAGACGTGTTTATGCGCAACACGCTTCCGTCGCGAGTGCGTCGTAGAGAGAGCGGTATCTTAAATTTGGACGATACGTCGGGGCCTGGTACTTATTGGGTGGCGAACGCGAAAAAAGACGACGACGCAATCTACTACGACGGTTTCAGCGATCTTTGTCCGTCGCGCGAACTTGAGCATTATCTCGGACGCGATACGAATATCCAGTACAATCATCGTTCTCAGCAGACGCGCGATCAAAGCATATGCGGGCTATTGTGTCTGCAATTTCTTCGAAGTATTGATTGGAAAAATTTTCAACTATATTAGTGTAAAGAAAAAAAACAAATAATTGTTTAAAAAAATACATTATAAATAATTATATACTTTTTCTTAAAAACAATTATTTTTTTTTACTGATTGATTTGTCTCATTATTCTGTACATAAAAGTATTACGGTAAGATTATCGAGAACTAAATATTTTACGAGATATTTTATTTTTTATATCAAAATATGTCAGATTAAAATATAAAATAACTCAAAAAGTACTTAATGAAAAATATTTTATTATAGTGTTTTGAAAAGCTCTCGAGATAAGCTACAAGAATATGCAATAAAAAGTAGGCAGTTCCATTTAAGAAATTAAAGGTGTCCTTGACTTGACCTTAACGATGCCATCCAAGGTTAAACCAATGACACCATCTTATGTTCCCTTCAAAACCATACAATTTTTGTTCATAACGTTTTTCTCTAAAATGCTTAGTTTTTGAAAGAAAAGGGGTGTACGGGTGGTCTAGGACACCCTGTATATACGATGTCGATGACTATTACGAGGACAATGAAGACGAGGGTAAAGGCGAACGTTCCATAATGCTTTGCGGTAACGATAACACCATGAGAAGCGAGATCAAGTGCGCGTATCGAGTATTAATTTCACCAAACCTGATAACATCGGTTCGCTATTAGGTTTTTCATCGTCTCGTATACTACAACCGAATAAATGGTACTCGTCTGACATACCGATAAATATTATGGCCGTTAACGTTATTCGTGTACAGTGTAACGTCATGACGAGAGCGTATCACAACGACAAATCAGCGCATACGATACATGAATTCACACCTAACGTTCCACCCGGATATAAAGTGTCGGAGATCCCGGCGCAAATCATTTATATTCCGATAATCGCGCGGACCATTACCGATATAAACGTGCGTATTGTGGATCAGAACGGACGATCGATCGATTTCGTGGCGAGGAGATCACGGTTCGTTTGCACGTGCGACGAAGACGATAGAGCGAAAGAGAGGCGCGCGTACTATGCTCGTCGTGAACGAGTCGAACGTGAAAAACGCGCTCGTCATCGCCGTCGCGTCGCCCCTCGACGCGAAGAGGAGAAAGAAGAGGAGCAGAAAATTGACCGTCACCAACACGGCTTTCCTGCGCTCCTTAGGTGTCGTTGTTCCGAAGATCGCGTATTTGTGAAAGCAAAATGAACGACATCTTAAGCATCGGCGATGAACCAGTATTCGACGATCGCATCGTCAAGATCGAAACTCACACGTATAATCCTTACGCTAATACCACGTTTGGAAATAGCGACGAAATACGAATTCCTATACAACAACAAGATCTGTACACGTTACCGTGCGAGAGTTTTCTGTACATCGAGGGAAAATTCGAGTTGAAAAAATCGTCGGCGCGGAGGAAGAAAGCGCGTTGACGACGAGATTGGTGAACAATTGCGCGGCGTTTATATTCGAGGAGATTCGCTACGAACTCGATGGCGTAGAGATCGATCGAAATAGAAACGTCGGAATAACGAGCACGATCAAGAATTATGTGTCGCTGACAACCGAGAGAAGCAGTATATTACAAAACGCTGGATGGGACTTCGCGACGACGCTTCATTGGCCGATCGGTGATTTCAACTTTTGTACCACTCAACGTGTTGCTAGGTTTTTGCGAGGATTACAAACGCGTCGTGATCAACGCGCGACACGAACTCATTCTGATACGAGCGCGCAACGATAACAATTGCCTTATATCGCGCGAAACGTACGAACCTAGATCGTCTTATTGAAGATACAGTGGCAAATGCCGCATATAGTGCTAAATGACGTCAATAAATTGGCGCTATTACGCATGTTAGACACCAGACGATATCTAAGCATCGCTTTTCGTTCGTGGGATCTCTACGAATTTCCGCTTCTGCAAAGCACCAAACACTCGTTGGCGGTCAAAGCGGCGACGCAGCTCAAGAAACCGCGATACGTTATCTTCGCGCTACAGTCCGGAAGGAAGAATGTTCTATCTCAGGAGATTTCTCAATTCGACGATTGTAAACTGAGCAACGTCAAGCTATATCTTAATTCCGATTTTTATCCCTATGACGATATGAATCTAGATTTCGAATAGCACAAAGTTGCCGTGCTGTACGATATGTACTCGAAATTTCGGAGAACGTACTACGGATGCGATAACGATGAGACGCTCTTAAATCTAAGCAAATTTCTAATCCACGGTCCGCTCGTGGTCATCGACTGTTCTCGACAGAACGAATCGATCAAGAGCGCCACCGTGGACGTAGAATTCGACTGTAAGGAGAACGTTCCCTCTAATACCACAGCCTACTGTCTCATTATTTATGATTGAGTGGTGAAATACAATCCGCTTACCAACGTTGTACGCAGAATCGTATAGAGCAATGCAGCAATATTTGAAAAACATAGAAGGGGATAAAACGTTTAAGAAGAGAGGACAGAAAAGCGAACATTCCAACTCTGACTAACGACGACGATGGACGTGCCGATTTTCGTCGATCTGCAAGGTTTTATTGTTAACAAAAGATTCGTCGCGAAAGAAGTAGCCGTGCTAAGAAATGGCGTGGAATTGACACATCACATCTTCCGCGCCTCGATATCGTGGGATCTGCTGACGAAGACGGAGAAGTCGCAAGCGAGTTGGCTAACTTTGAATCATCATCAGCTAAATTGGACCGATGGACACGTAAATTATGAATTTATGAAAAAACTCGTTCGGGACGCTATGTGCCGCGAATCAAATCGAGGTTCGACGGTGCGAGTCTACATCAAAGGTTATGAGAAGAAAAAGTTGCTAGCAGAAATTCTGGGAAACGTCGCCGAAGATCGCGATGTCGCTATCGAGACCATCGACACCGATTACGAGGACATCGGGCGCTTGGAGACTCTGAACTTCGCGCGAACGTTTCGCTGTGGATATCACACGAAGAATTGCGCGTTGGAGAACGTGCAGAGATTACATAACTGGTGGTCGGAGCGACGCGATCGTTTACGCGATATACAAGATTAATTCTGTAAAATATTATATAATCATATTATATACTTATATTATATACTTCTATTATACTTCTATTATATCTATACTTATATTATATATTTATATTATATATTATTTACATGTATATAATATATGTCATTTAATTATATATTTTTATCTATTACGGATGTACATATTTATTGCACTTATACACCATATACGTGAAATACACATAGTACACGAATGAGTTCTGTCTTCCTTTTATAGCGTATCCCTCTTATCGCGTCTTCGTTTTTATCGCGATAGTCACCCCGAACGCGACATTTCTCCTACTCTAATACGTTAATCGAGACAACGTTTATCCCTCTTTGCTCACCATAAAGTATCCCGCAGTCCGCGAACAAAGTGCGCGTGAATGAAATCGACGATGTGGACGATTACTTTAAATAAACAGACATTTCGCGTGGTCTTTCCAAAACCGGTACGTAGCGTTTCACAGTATACATTTTATAAAAAATCGTGTGATATTATTTACATATATTTCGCATAATACTTTTTTTATAATAGTTTTTACATAATATTTATAGAACAAATATGCAATGTTCGAGGGCAATATTCGTATAGACGGATTCGTAAACATCGAGCACCGGCGCTGGATACGATGGGTGCGGCGGAACGCGAGAGAGAATCTTGTGCCGACTTATGGAGAGACAGCGCGTGGGTTCGCGAATACAACGCCGCCAACGAGGGGACGCGCCGGGATATTTTCTGCTTGAGAAAATTGTTCGGTCTGGAGCCATACGACGGATGCGAAGGGCGAACGAGACGAGACCTCGCGAACTTACAGGAAGACGCTGCGCGGGGTCGCGAATGCGACGCCGTCGACGAAAGGACGAACCGGGACATTTCGAGCAACATGGAATGGCTGGAAACGGATAGCGAAACGGGCGAACCAATACACGCGATCGCGAGAGAAGGATAGCGCGAGGTGTGTACGATAAGAAAGAATAGTGCGAAATACAGCGCGACGGTATAGTGAAAAAAGTGTAACATTCGCGAAGGTGATAAATAAAAATTATTAATATTTAATATATTTGTATTTATTAAGTAAATATAAGTATACAAGTTACATAAGTATGTATGTGTATACAATATGTATATAGGAATATCTGTATAGATATGTGTATAAATATATGTATATGTAAATATGCAAATCTGCATGTCCCTTCTTCTGAAACAAAAACAACTATTATTAGCGAACTTATTTTATAAAATATACAAAGAAGAATTATAAATATACGTATAAAGAAGATACTTACAATTATTTATTTATATTAGTTGGCGGTGGCGGGAGCTCGGGCGTTGACGGGCATTCGACTTGAAGCTCCCGTTCATTATTTTCGTTCTCTTTTATCTCCCACATTTCGCGTAACGCCCGATGAACATCCCGCGCTTGCGAGTGTAAAACCTTGGTTCGAGCTGAAAGCTCGGCCAAAGCGTGACGCGTGACTCTCACGCCGGTTGATATTCGTTTTCTAAAAAATATTAAAATATAAAATATGAATCAATCGCATCATCGTCGTTAATAGTGTGCAAATACTTACAACAATTTTTCGATGTCTCCGTCTATCTCGAAATCAACGCGAAATGAATTCGGGCTATGACGTATTACAGGCTTCAGTTCGCAAATCGGCAGCCATCAATGATACTGTCGCAGCTTTTCTTTCTATTTCGTCGGCTGTCATCGTGACATAGTCAACCATGTCAATAATTTGATTAATAAGATCCATCGCGTTCCAACGATACTTTGTTCTTCGGAGCGATCTCGCGCTCCTTTTATGAGCGGTTAATACGCATTTCGCATGGAAATTTTTTTGGGGCGATCCCGTGCTCCTTCTATAAACAGATGGCGATATGATTTTGTCGATCGCAGCATTTTTTCTGTTTCTCGGAGCGATCTCGGGCTCCTTCTATAAACAGATGGCGATATAATTTTGTCGATCGCAGCATTTTCTTCGTGTTTTCTCGCTTTCATCAAATGAGTCATCGATGTATCGCGCATAAACAAATAAAAATAAAAAGCAATGGAAGAGACGCTTCTTCGACGAACCATCGAGTATTGCGCGTCAAATAAATCATCGGTTCATCGGGAATAAACATATAAAAATAGAAAGCGATAAGGACGCTTTTTTGGAAAGAACCACGCTTTTCCTCGAACGAATCATCGGTGTATCGCGAATAAACAAATATAAATAAAAAGCGATAAGAGAGACGCTTTCTCGAACGAATCATCGAGTATCGCGCCTTCTTCTCGAACGAATCATCGATGTCGCGTTTCTCTCTCCAACGCATCTCTCTTCCCGTCGGATAACTTAAACCTAACCTTGAAGCCGGAGGATAAATCCAACCCGACATCCGGTCAGCAGCCAGGCGAGGAGACAGTGCCGGAAATGCCAAGGCAAATCGTCGCGAGAAAATCGCCGATTTTAACTACGAAACCCGACAGATATAGATCTGTGTCTCGCGAGTCAAGCATGGACAGAAGCGGCAGAAAGAAGATCCGTGTGATCCTGGAGAAGGTGTCACCAAAGAGCGGCTCGGACAGTGACAGCAGCTGGGAGCTTGGAAGGAAGAAAAAGTCGACCAAGAAAAGTTCGCGAAAATGACGCGCGGCCGACGAACAGAACACATACGCGACGAGACTAAGATCGCGTAAGAGCGCGACATGATAGCGAGCATTCTAATCTTAATGTTATGTTTTTGACATTTTATTTATCGTGCGAGAAGCGTGCGAACACTTTATTTTATCGTGCGGAAAAGCGTGCGAACTTTTATATTTTTTATTGTGCAGAAAGCGTGCGAATTTTATATTTTATGTTGCGCGAGAAAACATGCGAACATTTGATATTTATTATTTTATATGTTTTATTTGTGTGTAAATAGTATAGGGAAACAGCCTGTGACACGCAGAGCACAAAAGTGCAGCCCGGAAGAGTTGCACTCAAAGTGTAGATCATCTGCACTTTTTTATAGTATACTATAGCAATTAGATATATATTTTTATGTAATATAGATAGGATATAGTACCTAAATTTAAGCCGTTTTTAGTTTTAAGCACGCATTATAGAGTTTTGGCTATAGGGTGTAGTACCCGGTGCATGCGATGTAACACACATGCGCAAGGACGCCCAGGAGGCGTTACCGAGAGAATCCGGCGAGGAAGGGAGGCTATAAGAGGCGATGCGGCGGTAGCTTCGAGGCCTTTCGTCACGGGAAACAGCTAGTCATAGTAACAGCTAGTGGACATCTTGCAATTACGTATAACCAACTTGCAATAGTAAGTACGTGATAGACAAGAGGGGTCAGTATTATTAAATCGCGAAGTGTGCGTTAATAATTCTTTAAGCAAATTATAATCTAATTACGTATAACCAACTTGCAATAGCAAGTACGTGATATTTTATAAAATAGATAAGTCCGTATAACAAATCTCCGGAATGTGGAGACACGCGACTAAAATCTAGAGTCTGTGAAGAGTTGTGTTTGATACACGAAATATATTTTATATCAGTATATATTTTAATACATTAAAATCAGTGTCAAAGTTATTCACTTACCTTCGAATCTGTGAAATCCATCCCACGTCGATCCAGAGACACCCTTGGGTAGTCCTTAACCATTGGGCGTTGATCCTTGAAGATTCCAGCGACGACCTGAAACAGAAGAAGTAAAAATTAGCAGAGAAACGTCCAACTGCATAGCAGCGGACATATTGCGTCAGCCTGACGCGCACAATCCTGTTCAGCGGCCATCTTGAGAGGGAGCGGCGGACAGCGAAGTACCTTGTTCGTTGGAGGATAAACGAACTGGCGACCGTATTAAAAGGTAGGAAACCTGTTTAAAAGCGAATTTCTCCATCTCGTGTACCATCGTCCGATCACAACCTAATCTTTTTTTTTTACATGGGGAAATCTTCATAGATACCCCCGGCTCCGGGGGGAGCCAGGGGTTATGCCGGATTCTTACCGGCTGAAACCCCATAGTGACCATCCTCTGCGGTTGGACGGGCGCCTGGGCAACGTGTAACATCCTTACCAGACACCCGCCCCCGCTACGCCCGGACTGAACCAGGCCCTATCCCTGGGGGTGTCAGAAGGACCCCCACTAACTCTATCACAGTGGGGGGTCTGAAGGACCCCCGAAAACCATCCCGGGGAGGGTCTGAAAGACTCCCAAAAAGTACCTAGGGAACGAGACGGGGTCACGACCGCCTTTCCCCCTCCAGCTCGGAAGCCTGCGTGCAATGGCCTCCATGGACCCCCGTCCACTTCAGCCTGCAGGCCCCCGGCGGTTAAAACCCCCGGTGGTTTTCACCGCCACCTTCCCAGCAGAGTGGCAGGAGCAAATGGAAGACCACTCACCCCCGCCTTCCTGCACCTATGTGAAGTTGGCATCCCACTTTTAATAAATAAAGTTTTCAATACAGAAAATGACAGTATTTCGTTTGTAGTTGTTAGTAGTAAAAATATTTTCGTTTGTAGTTCGATCCATAAATAAATAAAAAATTTTTAAAAAATGACTATCACCCGACTTTAAGATATCTCAAATCCGCTTTCGCCATGTGTTTTAGAATCGTTTGTAGTTGTTTGTAGTGATTTTTCTTTCGTTTGTAGTTGAATAGTTTAAAAGTTACGACGTATTTGCAATAAACAAATGACGTAACTTTGTCAATTTTAAAGATATCACAAATCCGCTTTCGCCATGTGTTTTAAAATCGTTTGTAGTTGTTTGTAGCGATTTTGGTTTCGTTTGTAGTTGAATAGTTTAAAAGTTACAACGAATTTGCAATAAACAAATGACGTAACTTTGTCAATTTTAAAGATATCTCAAATCCGCTTTCGCCATGTGTTTTAGAATCGTTTGTAGTTGTTTGTAGTGATTTTTTCTTTCGTTTGTAGTTGAATAGTTTAAAAGTTACGATGTATTTGCAATAAACAAATAACGCAATTTTGTCAATTGTAAAATTATCTACAATTCGCTTGTGCAATGTATTTTAAAATCGTTCGTATTTTTTTATATCTTTGTTTTTTAATTTTTTTGTTTTATTTTTTATAATTTTTTTTTTACTTTTTTAAAATATTTTTGTTATTTTTTTGTCTTTTGCTGTATAAAAACTTAAAGAAAAGAAGTTCTTGTGGAAAAAAGTATTTAGTTTTTTACATAGAATACTAAGTGTATCCTTTTTTTTCTAATAGTTCGCGATCTGTTATTAGACATGGTTTTTTGTCGGTAGCGAGACCATCATATTTCTGCCACCTGCCAGTTATTTTTCGAATGTATGCTATGTAATGACTTATTACCCTACCTGGGATGTATATTACAGCTGCGACAAGTTTGTATTGCTTTTCGCAGAAATATATTTCATTACATAATTTGGCTAACGTGTATTTCCTCGATGAATCTGGATATCCAAGTCTTGATGCTAGCAGTTCATTTTCGAGGCATTCTATGTCTATAAAATGTGGTTTCCGCTATTGCAACTGAATGTTGTTTTCGTACCATTGCAACGATTGCATATAAAATTTTGTATCTTAGTACATTGATCTACTGCTTCTTGCAGTCCTTTCATACCGCGTTGATAAAACGGAATGGTATTTATACTTAATACCGGACTTATGTCTTTTTTGGTAAATCCGCAATTGTTACAATTACGTAGCAATTCGAGGGATGGCACGTCATGCATTAATTTTATTGCGAAAAAGGAAACGTTCATCGCACAATCTAGGATACCGTATTCTGGAGAAATTATACTTTGCATTATTGCAGCTCTTGCATTGTAGGCTTTTAGTATAAGGCCTTTTGTATATATGTTTTTAATAAATACAAATGTTGCATTACATGATTGCTCAATGTATTTATTATATTCGGACCAATTACTATATCCGCCAATAATGCATTGTATGGTTGCGTCAAATGGACAGGTGTTCTTCATCATGATGGATTTGTTATCCAATTTAGCGGGTGATAAAGCGTTACCGTTGATTAATAATGGTGTCGTATTAGTATATTTAGGTCGTTTGTGTAAATTTTCGATGTCTGGACATGCGACTAAATACTTTCCTCGCTTTTTTGTTTTATTTTTCCCTCTCCACGACTCCATTTCATTTAAAATATCTACGTGAGTCATTACAGCATCATGTGATACATCACTAATATTTAAATTGTTATTATCATTATTTGTCTTTAGGATTTTCAAATTTTTGTTGCTTTTATAGTCAGTAGTGATACTAAGAAAGTTCTAAGCCATGGTCCTCTGAGGGGGGGTGAGGGGCGAAGGGAAACCGGCGCGGGGGTATGACGTCACGCGAGGGGACCGCGGCGAAACCGATGGGCGAGGGGTCCGCGGAGAGGGGGGAGGGAAACCGCGTCCTAACCGATGGGCGAAGGGTCCGCGGAGAAGGGGGAGGGGAACCGCGTCCTAACCGGTGGACGAGGGGTCCGCGGAGATGGGGGAGGGGAACCAGGGCGAAACCAGTGGGCGAGGGGTCCGCGGAGAGGGGGGAGGGGAACCGCGGCGAGACCGGTAGGCGAGGGGTCCGCGGAGAGAGGGAGGGGAACCGCGGCGAAATCGGTAGGCGAGGGGTCCGCGGAGAGGGGGAGGGAGACCGCGGCGAAACCGATTGGCGAGGGATCCGCGGGGAAGAGGGAACGCACGCGAGTAGGTATGAGAGAGATAGCGCGAGGCGTTTGCAAGGCAGTGCGAGAAGGATAGCGCGAGGCATGC